>MDYQ01000232.1:0-41481 GCA_003024175.1 Planoprotostelium fungivorum | reverse complement strand
AAAATTCTCACCTTGTTACGGAGGTTGTTGAGGACGAGAGTCTGATGGGTCTCGGCTAGACCGAGCTCCCAGGGTAGACCTGCGTGCTTGATGCCCGTCCATCGTGCGGCACCCGTCCCTCCATCGTGTCCAGAGATGAGAATGTGCTCTGCCTTCGCTTTCGCGACTCCCGCCGAAATGACCCCGATGCCCACCTCCCCTCATCAGAAATTTCCCGGAAATTTCGATTTCCACGGAATCTCTGTGAAATTTCCTCTCACCTCGGATACGAGCTTGACGGATATCCTGGCCCTGGGATTCGAACACTTTAAATCATAAATTAATTGTTTTAAATCTTCGATGGAGTAGATGTCGTGGTGCGGCGGCGGCGAGATCAAACCGACCCCCGCCGTCGATTTTCTCGTCTTCGCGATGGACTCGGACACCTGCACGAGTTACCGTTACATTCAAAATTCAAATCCACCTTGTGCCCGGGTAATTCTCCTCCCTCTCCCGGTTTCGCGCCTTGAGCGAGTTTGATCTGCAGTTCTTCCGCGTTCGTCAGGTAATACCCCGTCACGCCGAATCTGCCCGATGCGACCTGTCGACACGTCAGCGTCGACATTTGCGACGACGGGGTACCTGCTTGGTGGAGGACCTCCTGCTGTCCCCTCCTCTGACGGACGTCTCCGAGTCTTCCCCTCCCTCACCAGTGTTGGACTTTGTGCCGATTCGGTTCATGGCGATGGCGAGAGCAGAGTGCGCTTCTTCACTGATGCTTCCGTAACTCATGGCACCGGTGACGAAACGTTTGACGATGCTCGTCCAATCTTCTACCTTGTAAAGATGAGTCGATCGTTTTTAACGGGAAAAATTTGGCGGGAAAAAATGGCGGGAGAAACGTCACCTCTTCGACGGGTATCGGGTCTCTCTTCTCGTAGGCGATGTCTAACATGCCACGTAGAGCACACTTGTTCGTCTGCTCTTGCATTTCTCTTGAATAGGCCCTGTATGATTCTATGTTCTTCGTTCGAACCGCATCTTGCAGGTTGACCACACCCCCCGGGGTATTCATGTGGCTCTCCCCTCCTACCCCCCCGTCAGATTTTGGCGGGAACGGGGTCCTCACCGATGCGGTAGTGGTACTCTCCGGCCTCCCTCAAGTTGTACGCCGTCTTGTCAGGTGTGTTCGTCGGCTCAATCGATTGGTCCTCCAGGGTGGGAAAACCGTACTCGTGAAAAGCGAGAGCGTCACGTGCCAAAGTATAGAAGGTAGATCCACGGATGCGTGTGGCAGTTCCTTTGAAACATCTCTTCACGACCGTGTCGTCTAACCCCAGCGCCTCAAATATTTGTGCCCCCTTGTACGATTGGAGGGTAGAGATTCCCATCTTCGACATGACCTATCACCCTCAGCGTTTCAATGAAATGAGACGGCACGAATGTTTGTGCCCACGTTACCTTCAGGATACCGTGGTCACATGCATCGGAGTAGTTGTAGATCATCTGTTCGGCCGACATATTTAAGGCGGGAACAGCATTGTCCCTGTGCAGCTTCTCGATGAGATCGTGTACCAGATAAGGACAGATCGCATCGGCTCCGTATCCCAGCAACACACACATGTGGTGTACCTACCCCGTCTCAATATTTCGTGCCACCCGACCCCTCACCTCCCTGGCCTCGGCCGTCTCTACAACGAGGACGACTTTCAATCTCTGCTTGAGGTCGACGAGATGGTGGTGAACTGCACCGCAGGCCACTAATGTCGATAGTGGAACTCGCTGAAAACTCGTGTTGCGATCGGACAGTACGATGATGCGGTGACCCTCTTCGACTGAATTCTGACCCTCCCTGCAGATCCTGTCTAATGCCTTGACGTAACCTTCTTCTCCTTCTTCCCTCGGGAAAGTGATGTCGATGGAGCAGCTTCTCCATTGTGGATCGTAGAGGTGTAAGTTGTGCACGGCGTGCATCTGAATCGAGCTGAGCATGGGAGAGGGTAGAGATAATTTGGCGCATTGTAGATCGGGCTGCAGCTCCAAGAGGTTCCCACCGGGGCCCACGTAACATTGCAGTGACATGATCAATTCCTCTCGAAGTGGATCGATGGGTGGATTCGTCACCTGTCACACGTCAACTCTGACTCGTCGACATTTCTTACCTGAGCGAACAACTGCCTGAAGTACTCGTAGATGACTCTCGGCTCTGTCGACACGCAAGCTAGGGCACCATCGTGACCCATCGAACCCAACCCTTCCATTCCACTCAACATGGGGATGATGAGCAAGTTCAACTGCTCGACAGAGAAGCCATAGACATGCATGCGCCTGTCGATCTGTCTGAGAGTCTCGTGCGTGAAAACGGAAGAGCCGGAAGATTGTACGCGCTCGACGACCTGGTGAAATGTCGGTGAAAATTGACGATCTACAACGGACCTGATCGATGGTGAATAATTTCTCGGAGATGGTCTTGGAGAAATTGTGGCGGGAGGCGGCGTTGCTCTTGATCTCTTCGTCCTCTACAACGCGACCTTCCTGAGTGTCGACTAATAAGATGCGGCCTGGCATCAACCTTCCCTTCTTTTGGATTTTCGATGGATCGATGTCTAATGTTCCGACCTATCATCTCATCAGATGTTGACCGTCATCATCGAGATGGACTCGATGCGAACATGTGTCATCACGGATCATCGTCTCCCCATCGAAAGACAAGAGTTCTCGGATGATGAGAGGGAAGATCATTCATCATCACCTCTGATGCACAGATCATGATGTCATCGTCCGTCAACCAATAGCGACAAGGTCTGAGTCCATTACGATCGAGACAGGCTCCACAGTATCTACACGAGTGAGCTACACCTCTGCCACCGTCTCACCTTCCATCGGCGAAAGTAAAGAGGGCGGGTCCGTCCCATGGCTCCATGATGCATGAGGCCCACTGATACCACGCCTTCTTCTTCTCATCCATGTATGGATTATTCTGCCAAGCTTCGGGCACCATCATCATGATGGCCTCCGGGAGGGATAAGACGCCGTTCTCGATGATGAGCTCTAAGACGTTGTCGAAGGTTGCAGAATCGGACCCGAAGGGTTCGATGATGGGGAAGAGAGAGGAGAGATCGTCAAAGACGTGACTCTCCAAGATGCCTGCATGTGATATCAGATGATGGTGGGTGATGTCCATCATCACCTTCTCTCGCCTTCATCCAATTGATATTGCCTCCGAGAGTATTGATTTCTCCGTTGTGAGCCAACCAGCGCATGGGTTGAGCTCTATCCCAAGATGGGAATGTGTTGGTGGAGAATCGTGAATGGACGAGAGCAAAGTGACTCTCAAAATCATCGTGGCCGATGTCTGGAAAATAACTGTAGACCTGTCCATCGTGTCGGTGATGTGATGTGATGTCGGGAATGAAATATATTCACCTGAGCAGGGGTGAGCTGTCCTTTATATACAATGGTTTGTGTGTTGAGAGAGCAGATGTAGAAGCTCTTTGGGAGTCCGATGGCGTGCATCGCTCTCTTTCTCAATACATACAGTGTCTTTTTGAATGTAGCAGCGTCCATCGACTTGTTAGGGACGATGAATGGCTGGTAGATGAGAGGCTCTTTCGACTTAGACATAGGTCCCAAAACGCTGCTGTCTACGGGGACCTGTCGATGTATGAGGCTACCACGTCACTTGAACATGTACCTGTCGCCAGGCCAAGTTCTTCAATTCCAATTCGCTCAGGATCTTCTCGAACTCGGCGAAGCTGTGCGATCGAACGGACTCGTCGGGGGATAAGAAGATGTTACCGCATGCGTAACTGCCCTTCTCCGGCAGCATCGTCCCCTGTTCTCTCAAGACTCTCTCCAAGAACTTGTGAGGGACAGCACACATTAGACCTGCACCATCACCGTCTCTGGGATCAGCTCCCACCGCTCCTCTCGAGGACAGCTTACAGAGAACTGTGTTTCCGAATTGAACGATGGAATGTGATGGTATGCCTTTGACCTGCACCATGAAACCGACGCCGCAGGCATCTTTCTCTAAAGCAGGATCATACAGCCCCCTCTGTTCAGGAAGTCCCCAGCCGAACGTCCCCGCATTTTCACCTTGCTCTGTCATCTTCAGTGTCGATGTGTGAGCTGTCTGGCGGGAGTGATGATGTCTGTCAGGCGATGTGTCCTCTTCGCGTATGAGGTCTACCGATGTGATGTAGAAACGGCGTGACTTCTGTAGCTCACTCCCTCAGTTCTGCTCCTAGCCTTTTTCCGAGGAAGTAGGCCTTGGGATTGCTCCTGTACCTGAGATTTAATATTCCGGTGCAATGTCGCAGATTTCAGACGAACCGGAAACCCTAAATCCCACATGGTTCACAGTCTGCGGAATAGAAAAGATCCCAAGACATTTTCGAATGATGATCGAGACAGAGTGCACACATGAGGCAATTAGAAACGTTGACTCAAAAATAGAGGCAGCCGATCCAAGCTGCAGGACATAGACGATCGATATTCCAGGAAAGCTTCCAACGTGGGACTTTCAACTTGGAAATTTCAAGTCTGAAGTTGAACTTGAGCGGGAAGATAAACGGGTGGTGAGAATGATTTAATGTTTCTAAACGAAGTGAACATCAACCAAAGCTAAGAGAAGCCAAAAACCGTCTGTATTGTCTTTAGGTTTGATCTAATGGTAGTCTCGTCTTCTCTTGATCATCACGAGCACGATGTGATTGAGATACATCATCAAATGTCAGTCCCTGTAATTGTTAATAGAATGATCCTCACCATTCATAGACGTTCGTGCGTTGTTGGCTGCTGGTTGATGTGACATCAGAAATGGCACTATCATGCTGATTTCTCGTGCATTCAACTCCACTATCCCATTGAACGTCACATTTCCCGCCTGCTCCACCATTTTAACCGTAGATCAACCTCTTCGTTGAACGCGTGTTGTTTCCTCCAAAAGCACACCTCTTAATCTCACACCGTGAATCAACGCCCAGGATTTCGATGTTCAGCGACCGATCTTTATAGAATGATCCACTGTACATCGATGTGATCACACGATATCTCCATGGCATCCGCGTATGCTGACAGTTGACGACATCACTAGCGGTGAGTCACCATGACGACCTCCCCCGCCGAGCATTTTGAAAATCAATTTGATTGGATTTGTAACCAAGGCGCTCAGATTCTTCTCAAAAAATCGCAGATTCTAACTCAGATTTCCCGTCAGCCTTGGAATTCGATGAAAATTCACCCAAATAGAGAATTCTCATCAATCTTCTAGGAGTGGACGAAATTTCAACGAGTCGCTTTATCACTATCTGAAGTCCGGGGGAAGTTGATAGCGGAGGAGCACCAGCGAACGTGAGACGTATAAAGACGATGAGAAGGGGGAGTAGTCATTTACGATTTGTATCACGAACACGAGACGACCTAGGAGACAAAGATGAGATCAAGAGAACCTCGAAACCTATTCCTCGATACCTTCGAACGGCTGAGATGAAGTTGATAACCTCTGCATGCTGAGCACCGCACCTAGCTGGAACAATATATACCAAGAATGGGCGAGAGCAAGCGATAGCACTGAGTTACAACGAAGACGGCACGTGAAAGAGACAGTCAATCACCAAATATTTATACGAGCCCGAGTGGGCTACATCCTCCTCATCAGGAATGTACCATCGTCACAACAGTGAACTTTAGATAAACACATGTCTACTACGCTTGTATCTCTTCTGATGACGGGAAAAAGTGTTATGAAAAGGTAGCGAATGGGATCACCATCGGATAGAAGATGAAGCGGACACGGAGATAACACCACCTATTAGGGACGGGTGCATTGATGTTCGATGATGTGATGTGATAGTTTCAATGGAATGAAGAAGTGAGAAAAGTTCTTGTCTGATTTACAGACAAAAGATGAAGGGACATATACTCATCGTCTTAGCGGCTATTTGTCTAGCAAGCGCAGCGGACAACTGCACTTTTGTTGCTTCCCCTTGTCTCAATCAGATTAATCTTACAAGGGTGAATTCGGATGGATAATCATCCGATGGGACTGATCTTCTATATCAGGCGGATTGTTGGAACTGCTCAAGGATTAGAAGTCTGCCATCCGAAAATGATACCCTCATTTTCGTTTCCGATAACACCTCCCAATCAGTAGAGGTGAGTGAAAATATAGACACGCCCATTGACGAGACATAGTTTCATCTGACAGAGTCTGTCCAATTTGCAGCCATCCATCTCTCGGGGTACATTCATTCCATTGCGTATCTTGTATTCTAATCGTGCACAGAGTGTCACTCACCGTTGACTCAAACATCACTGGCAGTTTCGCTCTTTCTCTAGATGTCCTCCGGGTCGATTCGAGCTCTACATTTTCTCTCGGCCGTCTCATTCGACTTCATGCGGATATTTTGGAGGGAGAAGGAAGAGTTCACGCGGAAGGCTCTCTCATCTGCACCACTGACAGCTGCATTTGGAACATCCGTACTCTGAATGCATCTCACCTTCACCTCCCGACTCCCATGAACTCGAACCGTATGTATCTCACCCATGTTCTATTTCATGCCAACACATTCATTTCACATCATCTCACTCACATCAGCGGCTCTCATTTCGACCGGTGTCAACTCTTCATGGACTGTCCAAATGGTCTACGTCGATCTCGCAGAGGCCTCCCTCTCTCAACCCACAACCCTCGATGCCATCGTGGTACGATCATGTGAACACATCACACTCATCTGATCCTCTTTAGATGGCCCAGGGAAGCACTCTCGACGTGAAAGAAGGTTTCGTGGGTCACCAAGCCAAAGTCTGCTTCCACGATGTTCCCATCAACGTCACAAACGGAAGGGTGGTGCTGTCTGTTCCCGCCGAAACTCTCCCCCTGTACGAAATGACTGAAGAGGTGATCACCTGTCAACGATCATCATGGCCACGATCATCACGATGATCTTGTCGATCGTGAATCTCATGATCGTTGTAGATCCTTGAAAACGTCACGAGAGTCCTGAAATTTTCCCGCCAAAACGAAGGTTTCTGCACCAATGTAGCGGCTATCTCTGTCACCGTTAACGACACCGTCTACCAGGTGAAATTTCACAGAATAGTCGCAGAAATATAATGGAGACAGGTGAACACGACCACCAACGTGTTGGGTCTTCCCCTCTCCCTCTTTGGAAATTGTCAGAAGCTGCTCCACTGGGAGGTGAGTTTTTGTTATTTTCTCACATCTACAACGAGCCATTTTCTCACATCTACAACGGACCACTCTAACACCTTGTCAGTTGAGCGGTACAAATCAGTTGACCGGTCAGTCTGTCAACGTGACGAAGAGAAAAGTACCGGTGAGAAGAAAAAGAGAAGAGACATATTGAATTTCGCGTTGTAGATCGTTCCGGTCGCATACGTACATGCCGCACCGAATGTCTCCATGTGGAACGTGACACACCTCCCCCACAAAAATTCCGTGAACATTTCTTGGCCCCTCGACGTGAAATTTCATCGAAATCTCGCGGAAATCTCACACATCACCAGATCTACTGCCAGGTATCCCCTCTCGTCATCATCGACGAACACACACGAATTTCCATGGAAGATTTGAGTTACGTACTCCACTACAACACCTGCGGGGTGGGTCCAAACATTCGTGCCTTCCCAATCGAATGAAACGCAGATCTTCAACTACTCCGTCGGCTACGAGTTGGCCAACGACGTCGGCAGCTATCCTTACACCCTCTATTCTCCTCCCACACACAGTCCTCTCACGGTCAACGTGATACCTACCCTCTACGATGTCAATGCCACCGCCGAATTCAAGCAAGCCAACCGTGAGTGAGGTCACGTGACGTCATCACTTACCTGGGGTAGTGATCGTGTCTCTCGACTGCATGAATTCTTCCAGGGTAGATTGTGGCTACTGTGACTGTGGCGTCGCGAATTTCAGTCTCGTCCTCGCAGATGCGACCAACTCGACCTACTACTCTCCCTCCCCCAAGGTGTGTCTCGTTGTAGATGACCACCTCTCACCCACCTTACAGTTTGAATTCGACTACGTGGGAGACGACGTCTCCTATCAAGTGTCTTACACGTGCCAAGTAGAAGGAGGAGGGGTAAAGAGGACAGAAGGTCGAGTCCAGAGACTCGCTACAAAGTCGAAGTGGATCGGGTTCGGCATCGGGCTCGCGGCTTTCGTCGGGGTCGGGCTCGCCATCGTGGCCATCTTCAAGTTGAAGGAGAAGAGGAAACACGAGAGACAGCCCCTCTTGGTCCAATAGTCACGAATAAATCATCGAGGAACTACTGAGATGGAATATCTTCTGTCGGACAACAGCGACACACGAGACATAGACATAGACATAGACATAGACACAGATAGACATAGACATAGACATAGACAGACATAGACATAGACAGACATAGACAAAGACAGAGACAACCTCTTTATCTTCTACTCCTCTCTCTTCATCATGATGACGACCTCTACGTTTGGAGTGTGAGGAAATAGATCCACACCCATGCACTTGATGGGAACGAATGGCTTTCCAGAGTATGTCTTTGTCTCTCTCTTGCAGAGGTTCATGACATTGGATGTGAGACTCGCCTTGTCACAGCTGACAAAGACAATGTACTCGATCTTGCTGCACGATCGAATGGACTTGACCACGGCGGGATGGAGGCCGGCTCGGGGGGGGTCACTGTTGGTTGTCATCATGATGATGATGATGTTCTTTAGACCATCGTGATGATGATGACGTTCTTCAGATGATGACGTTTGTGATGATGATGTCCTTTAGAGCATCGTGATGATGATGTTCTTTAGATGATGATGATGATGATGCAGATGATCTTTAGAAGATGATGGTGATCGTGATGATGAGATGATACGTACAGTACGGCGATACAACCGGATGGTAACAGAGTGGTAGTCTTGTGGAACACATCCTCCGCCTTTCCCTTCAGAAACGAAATGTTCTCCACACCTACTCCCTTCAGCATCCCAATTTCCGTCCCAATTCATGAGAATAAAAGACAATAAAAGACGACCCACCGTTCAATTTGGCGTTCTCCCTCGCGTCGTCCACGGCTTCTGACACCATCTCGATTCCAATGACTTCCTTCACGTGTGGAGCCAAGCAGATACCGATGGTGCCCGTACCACAGCACACGTCTAAGACAACACCCTTCTTCTCGGAGGTCTCTACGCCGCCGTCGGGTGTCTTAGCTTCTGTCTTTTCGTTCTTCTGTTGTCCTTGCAGAATCTCCAGGCACCAATCTTTCACCAGAGTGTACAATTGATTGGCACCCTGCGTGTTGACTTGAAAAAAAGCGTCTGAAAATGGTCATCCGTCTACAACGTTGTAGACGATGGACTCACTTGGTGAGATTCTGAATTTGAGTCCCATCAAGTTCTCGTGCACGGCTTGACTTCCGTGGATGAGGTCCATTGGACAGTCGTCCGGGGCAACGTTGCTGATGCCGTTGTAGATCTGGAACCAAACAGACTGAGGTGGGTGGGTCAACTTTTCGGTGAAAATTCTGAGATTTTCCCGCTCTTTTTGGACGGCGGCGGGATCGATCTGTACGTCGGAGACTTGGAAGACACACATGACTGAGGAGTGTGAGGTGAGATTTGGGTGAAATTTGGGTGGAAATACGGTACAATAGATGAATCGATCGTGTGTATCCCATCAATGATTCTATAGATAGTAGATGTTACAATGTGTCTCGTGTGGTGATGATCATCATCGTGTGATGGTCTCTCACCTTCTCCGGTAGAAAAAGTCTTCACGACCATTTCCCGCCAAAACCCGAGGTGACTGTGTTTGTCGTACATTCTCTGTTTCGAATAGTCCTCCCTCTGTTCCGAATTCTGAACGAACTTCTGGTACTCGTTCCTGATTCTCATGGCCTCTGCAGACAAGACCAAGCACTCTGACGGGTCCCCCACTCTGTCTACATTGTTTAGAATGCGACCTGTGCGGTAGTCAGGAACAGCTGTTCACGTGAAATCTCCTTCACCTTTCGCGAAACCGATGCAAGGTTGTTCGTTGTCGTCGATGCCCATGGTGAAAGAGACCTGAAACTTTAAAATGAAATAAATCACGTCGGTGTGTCACCTTGTTGCGGTAGTATTCTCTCACGGGGGATCGCAGGACGTCTTCGACTGGACAGAACTCTTTGTTTCCTGCGTGAGATCTCTTCAGGTACCATTCGGGGAGTGTAGGTGCCTCTGATCTCATCAGTTTGATGAGACTCTTCAGATTGGCCTTGACTGCCTCCCTCTTCATCTCGATCTGTTTTTCATAATCGTGTCTGATCGAGATCAGAAATGGAATGGTGGGGACGTGATGAACATACATGGACCATGGTGCCGTGGCGAGAGCGACACTGATTGGTTTCTTCGGTTCAGAGTCATCTCCCTTCTTTGGCTTCTTGTCTCTCGCTTGCTTCTCCTTCTTGTCTTCAGGTAATTTACAGTCCAGTGTCTTTCCGTCGATGACTTGGCCTTGTATTTTCTGTTGTTCAGTAGCAGCCAACTCTTCGGTCTGATGTATGATTGAGATCGATTCATCGGACGTGATCACAACTCACGGCGAAGAAGATGATTCCCCAAGGATTTCCTGGAACCTGGTTTGTCTCATCAGTTGTCGAATGAAAGGGTGATCACAGGTACCTTTCTGACTTTGTCATACTCGACGTTAAGTCCCTGTAAGATCTTCTCAAACTTCTTGTTATCTAGATATTTTCCCAAACCAAAGACCATTCGCTTCAGTGATGGCGCGTATTGCTTCTTCTCTTCTCTCTCCCTCTTCTTATCGTTATTGGTGGCATCAGAAGAGGTCTCTGTCGTGGCAACGACCGCCTCTGTGCTGGTTGGCTGAGGGACCGTGCTGTCCTCCATCTTCGGTTTTTGTGAATCTGAAAATCAACGGAAGCATGATCTACAACGCTATATACCCAGCTCTTGCTGCAGCAAATGTACGACACGATGAAAGATACACAGTACTAATCTTGTATGTCTGATTGTAAAGTCTAAGTGTCTTTGTTGCGGCTGATGAAGCGCATTGAATGAAATGAACGAAGCGTGAACATGTCTCTGTGATAGATGGATGATTAATGCGAGGCCAGATGTAAGAACAGCAGCAGGGACGAAGGGTGTGTCTCATGCTCACGTCGTGTCATAACCTTGTCAGACTACAAACATTTCTTTCATCTCACCATCCGCATCTCGAAAAGAAGGGACAACAACATGCTGTCCCGTTTTAAGACGGTCCTCGGGCTGAAGGAAACAGAGGGCAACCAATTGAGAACTTCACATCTGAAGGCGTCCAACTTTGTTCCACAGGTGATGAGAGTGCGATGCAGAATGAACTGAGACGCTGGTATCATAGATCGATGTCAGGGGACTATTGGGTACTCCATTGTCTTCTTCACCCATTCTGACAGCATATGATCCATTACAGAAGTTATTCGCCATCGGCAGTGGTTCTTTCGTACAAATATATCCTTTCAATTCTCCACATCGAGATCTGAATTTCCACTGTCCTTGACTCTGATTACCTTTGGAAATGTGTCGCACGGCGCGTGGTCAGGTCCAGAAGTTCCATCTTCTCTCATCCACCTCAGTCCAGGATCTCCATTGCAATATCTCCTCTTTCAAATCAATCAGGTGAATCTAGTGTTATCGCCCATCCAACTCATTTCGAAACAGGGACGAGTCATCTGCGTTCAAGAGGACGGTTGCATCTCCGTCTGGAAGGTCGATGACGGTAGTATGATCTCCCGATCACCTCGAAGCGGACAAGACAAGTACACATGTCTTTATAACCCTCCATGTGCACCCATCCTTTACATCGGTACTTCTTCGGGAGTCATCCTGCTGTTTCGCATAGACAATGGCATGTTCTCTGAGAGCTTCACCTTTGGCTACCGCGATGCATTGAGTGATTTTCCCAAGGTGATGATGCAACGACAGAGATAGGAGATCTTCTGACTAGAACAGGTCAAATCGAGTGGAGAGCCACCCTCCATCGTGTCCATGATGTCATGTCCCGCCAACGACGAGGAGATGCTCATCGTCTATAGCACTGGAATTCTAGTTCTATTGAACGTCGTAAAGAAGGAGAGAGTTGTCGTCTTCTCATCTTCATCAGAGGGTACTCCATCTCCCGCCGTGAGAAAAATTTCCTCGGAATCCATTTTATTTCATTTTATTCTTCCACTCGCTGATGTTCATCACAGTCACCTCGCTCGGCCTGCTGGTCACCTGACGGTAAAGACATCTTGTGTGGATTCCACGATGGAAGGATAATCCTGTGGCATTTTTCAGAAAAATTCAGAAACACCGAAGAGTTGATTCCACCCAAGGAAGTATTGGGAGGTGAGTGTCTCGATCATTGTGTCCGGCTCAATCTTTCGTGACGCCAGACAGTCGCTGCTGGTGAAGGCGTGAGGACACCCGTTGTAGATATCCAATGGTCCCAGTCGAAAAAGTGAGACATTGAATTTCTTCCATCTGCACGATCTGATCGCATCATCTCATCACATGATGGTGATGTCTTTCATTCTCCACTGAATGTAAAAAAGTGACGATTTTATTTTCGTTCACGGTGGAAATATCTCGTCTGGGCTGGAGGGCAACGAACTACAACTCTCACTCATTCACGGAAATTTCATGCAAGGAAAGAGGAGGACGACAAAGATAGGGTACAAGGGGACGCAGGAGGACCCCGTTCCCGCCATTTTGAGATTTCAGATCATGAACAGTCAATTGTGGGGTGAGAGGAGTGATCTACAACGCTTTATTCAGATGAAATAGTGTACGAGAGAGACAACAGCATCAGCTTCGCTCTGGTAGATAATTCTGGCGCCCTGCACGTACAGACGCTATTGGACAAGTGATGATTCGCGTTCATTTCGACTCATCTACAACGTTGTAGATTCACCTCGGTACCCATCCCCACCTTCTTTACGTATCGAAATTTCACTCAATTCTCCACCATATTGCAGTGCAGTGACAGGAGCGTCTTACGCGATCTCTGCGGAGCCGCCAGGCCACGAGAGGCTCTCACCCAGTACAAGGTGAGTCCCAATTTTCCCGCCGTCCCAAATTCCATCTTCCCGCCCAAACCGTCTCAGTGTTGGCCTCACAACGTGACCGACTTGTCCTCCTTTGGTAATGTAGAGGATCCATACCCTCGCGAGATCTACGTAACCTGGTATGACGTCATCACACGTCATCACTGACCCATTCAGGCGACACACCACCGCCGTTCTGTCCATGTGGCTCGATCAGTATCCCTCATCCACTCCCGTCTTGGTCAATCAGATCGAGTTTGAGACCATCATGAGCGATGAGGAACCAGACGGCCGCAAGCTGACCCATTTGATACTGAGAGACTACCCCATACCCTTCCTCATGATGGTTACCGAGAGAGGAGTGGTCGGTGAAAATTCGTCGGAATTTCATCTAACGTGGGCAGGTGTACCTGTTGAGCGTGGAGGGTAACGTACAGCTTCACAAGACGGATACCCTGATCGTGAGTTTTCCGTGACATTTCATCGTTGATGACGTCATCAGTACAATCAAGTTGTAGATGAAGCTTCGGGTCGCAAGAGCTTCGTTCTCAGTCGTAAACCCATGCGAACTACAACGAACATGAAGGTGAAATCCCATCGAAATTTCTTTATTCCCAGGGAACACACACCACTCACCGTACCAGTTGATCAGTGTCATGCACTTTGGTTCCTCCATCGCGTCGATCAGCATCCTCCCCCAATGGAAAAAGTGAGTCACGTGACCGTACAACCTTAAACCCTAAATCCATCAGAATGTCCATCTGCGACCGAGACGGCTTCATGTCCGTCTTTGATTTCTCCCTCCTCTTTCCTCCCTTGGAGAACAATCCTTCTCCTTCTCCTTCTGTCCCACGCAGCAACACCTTATCCCCCAAGTTCTATTCGAATAAGACTTTCACCAACTCTCCAAAGGGTAGGAATCCACCGCTGAACGAACAAGTCATCCGAGAGGCATTGGAAGAAGAGAAGCAGAGGGAGAGGGAGAGACAGAGACTGGCCGCCTTACAGCAGCAGCAACAGCAGATGCAGGGACAAGGACAGATGCAGACGGCTCAGAAAGAGGAGAAGGAGGGAGAAGATGAGATGTTCAGTAGCTTCTCTGAGTTTGGAACGGGGGAGGAGAGAAAGAGATCAGATTCGAGGGAGGCGCTGAGGGGGGAGGCACAAAATATCGTGCCCCCACCCGTCCCCGCTCGTCCCCCCAGGGAAGATCCACCGGTCGTCACGAAGGTGACAATTTCTATTCTCGATCCATCTACAACGTTGTAGATCGAGCCGCATGGTGATAAAGCGTTACTGATGGACAAGCAATGGACCGGTGATATTCCGACATCCGTCTGCTTTGGAATGGTACCATCAACCTCCGGGCTGTACCAAGTGATGACGTCACGTGACGTCATCGCACGTAATGACACGTAACAGGGTATGCTCGTGGGAACCCAACACGGAGCCCTCCTGGGAGTCCACCTCCAGAATTGGCAGGTATTTATTTCCTCTTATTCATCATCTACAACGCTGTAGATCAACACGTTGGTGGAACCGAAGAAGGCTGGTGCTTCGGAGAATATCATTTTCCTCGAATGGATTTCCCGCCAAGGAGAAGGCATGGAAGAGTACTCGATGAGATCAGCCGACGAGAACAACAACGGATCGTTTGTCCTCTGTGGTAGTCCATTGGCTCTGAATCTATTGTACGTGAGTTACGGACAGAAGGGAGAAGTCGTCGTGAAGAAATTGTCAAAGGTGCAATTCAAGAGTCCGTGCAAGAAGGTGATGATGCTGATGATGACGATCTCGATGATCGTGATTGCGATGATGAGATGATTAGATGTTGACGAGATGCAGGTGGTTTACGCGAGACACCCTAACACAGGTTCACCTCTTCTCTCTTCCCTGACTGACCCAATCGACAGGAGAGAACTACATACTGGCATTAGAAGGTCCTCAACAGCTCACCTGCTATTCAGTTCAACTGGAACTCATCACCAACATCCAGATGCTGCCGGACATCTACAGCGACGTGTCTCTGTCTATCGGTGGACATTTGATCGCACAGATCAGTCCAACTTGCGTCTACATCTCTTACATCGTGTCGGCCGTGGTGAGGAAAAGAAAGAGTCCCAATTCTGATTTCCCGCGCAGGAGGAGAGAGTGGAGAGGAGGCATTCGGGGCCGGTTGTAGATACGAGGAGGCAGTACATGAAGCTGTACAGTTCGGATGTGAAGCAGCCCATCAAACCAGAATACGGTTCGGTCATGAAAAAAACGGTACATCATCAAATATCATCAAACATCGTGCATCAAACATCGTACATCATCAGACATCATGCATCATCGGACATCGTCAACGCAAGACCATCGTTGGCGTGAATAACATCGATGAATCATCTGAGGCTTCGACAGTTGAGTATCTTCAATTCAAAGAAGGCCACGCCAACTGCAGTGGATTACGAACAGTTGTGTGAGTGACGCGGACTACCTCACGATGTCACTGATGGACATTAGTTGGAAAGAGCAGGAGCACATCGAATGATAGAGGCACAGCATCAGACAGAACGGCCACTCAGAGCTCTCAGAGTCGAGCTGATGCGACACGACAAGAGGTGATGTGATGTGATATCATGTGATAACTCACCCCAATCAGGTCCAATCGACATCAAACATCATGAACCGTAACATCCAAGCCCTTCAAGAACGAGGAGAGAAGTTACAACAACTGTCCGACAAGTCCGAAGAACTGAACCAAGGAGCCGGTGACTTTTACAACATGGTGAGCATCATCCCATCTCAGGCGTTCTCTCAACATTGTGAAGGCTAAGGAGATAAGAAAGAGAGAAGAGAGCAAGAAGTGGTGGGAGCTGTGAGAACGAGACAAGAGATAAACGTTTTTCGGCTGAATTTCGGCACCTTCTTCTTTATACGAAGCATATAATAGACTCTGAGCGTCACCTTTGACCCAATTGATCGAAGCATTTGGAGTGCTGTTGGTGTGCCTCTCCTTTGAGAAGCGTAAGGGGATGAAAAACGCGTCGACCGTCTAATTCGGCGGCTGCTGTCGACACCGAAGAAGAAAACGAGGGGGGATTTCGTTGTGTTTTGAAGAGAGGCGGAGTGGCTGAGCTGCTCACGCAAATACGAACAGAGAGCAACACCAGGTTGAGAAGGTTTAGAGGAAACGCCTTTGAAGGTGAGAGACGCTTGTATGATGCGGGGTTGCTCGATGATGGGTGGTAGCTGGTACTGATGCCATTTACAGCTATCACATCACTCACGTACGCACGAACGCAACAACGACACAGCTATATTCAGTACCATCAGTAGTTCAATCCACACAATGAAATCACTCGCCAGTTACAACATCGAGAAGACTTTGTCAAAGACATCCAACCGAGAAGTCTTTCTCGCTACCAACAAGAAGGGAAACAAGGTCGTCATCAAGAAAATCAACAAATTGGGAGTATCAGAGATCCTCATAGAGGGGGAGATAGAAGCCGGACACAAGCTTTCACACAAGAGAATCGTCAAGTACATCACAGAGTTCGAAGACGGCAATTATGCATACATTGTCATCGATTACATTCGGGGGCTCGATCTCTTTGCCATCCTCTCCGTCAACAACTTTGAGATCTCCATGCAAGAGAAAGAGGCCAAGAGAATTTTTAGACAACTCGTCAACGCAGTCACATACACACACAAACAGGGGTTCGCACACCACGATATCAAGTTAGAGAATGTGGGTCTCATTGATTCATCTTCTCTTCTAAAAATGGACAGATTATGATAACAGAGAAGGATTCTTCTGTTCGGCTGATTGATTACGGGTTATGTGAGAAGATCAACCCCGGCATGCTGTCTAGATCATACTGTGGCTCACACGACTACGTCTCACCAGAGGTCTTGAGAAGGTAAGATACATTAAAACATTCACATTTCATCGACTCATTCTCTCGCAGGACACCTTACTGCCCATTCAAAGCCGACGTCTGGTCTCTCGGAACCGTATTGGTGAGTCTCTCATTTTCCCGCCATTATCCATCTGACCATCACAAGTACATCATGCTATACGCTGAGTTACCATTCGGTTTCCAATCGAGAGCGGAGGCTATCTCCAACGGACAACCTCACCCCACCGTCGAATTTGCAGACCATCGTAACCCATATCACACCGTATCGGTCGAAGCCAAACAGCTGATTAGCATGTGTCTGCAAGGTGACGCCGACAAGAGGGCCAGTTTAGAGGAAGTAGCCAACCACAAGTGGCTGCTGAAAGAGAAGAAACAGAGTACATGGATGAACTTCTGGTCAACCAAGAAGACAGATGCAGCTGTGATGAACCAAGAACCATCACCATCGAGAACGCAAGCGGTGGTGGTGTGAAGATATAAAGAAGAAAGCGGAAGGGAGTTGATCAAGTCTGTGATGGTCTCGTCGAATTGATAGATGTGTTTGTGTTGTGTCGTTCGCTCGATGGATGTTCCATCATGCGCCCACTTTTATCCGTCCACCGCGTGATGATCGTGTTGCGTTGCAAGGCATTCGTGGTCTTAGGTCAAGTTGCGTGTGTTTGCTGTGGCGAGTGAACTCAAATAGAATCAAATATTGTTGATGTGATGCTGTGTGAGGATCCGCATCTAAGCCAACTACGTTTTGTGACAGAGACGTGCTCACATCGAACCCACGGTCCCACAAGGTCTCCTGCACTGCATCTTGGCAAAGATGCGATTGTGAGACAGGTGTGAATCTCAGGTCATGAACGAAGAAAACGAGTCCCTGGCTCAGTTTATACAATGTTGACCAGAAAGTTTACGTCCATCTTCATGATGTTATTTACATGTTGTTCTGATTCTTTGCACGCTGTTGATGTGCTCTGTTTTCGAAGTCGATTCTCTCTGTTGCATTGTTACTCGATGAAAATTGGAGTTGAGATCAAAATGCAAACCTCGTTCGGCGATTCTGAAACCATGTCTTCACTCGCGTCTCCGGTAATTTGATTCTCTCAGCCAGCATGGTGTACTCTGTCGGCGTCGGCTTCTCTTTCTTTAAGAAAGCTTGTTCCAGCATGAGCTGCTGCTCGGCTGTCGTGAGGTTGCCCTTCCTCCTTCCATCTTCTTCAGACTTTGGTCGGATCACGTGATGTCGTGGCCGCATGTAGAGATAGCGCCCCTTCTGCAGGGCGAAGGCCACTTGTGACACGAAGGCCTCTCGTACAGGCTCACTCATGCTGTCGATATAGAAGTCTGCTGCTTGCATCTTGCGCCGTGAGATTGATATGCTGGTGTGAGGCTCAGTCTTGTCTCCACACGAATTCGCAACGTTTCACTTTTTTCTGACTTGTGTTGCAGAAGTAACCCGACTTCGAGTGGTTCTGTTCGCCTGAGGAGGAGAAAAAGAGATGAAAACGAAGGATGTCTGCCACAGAAGAAGGTTTCCACGTTGAAAGACGTGTGACTTGGACAAAGTTGAAGGGGGAAGCGTCCGAAGCGTTTTCTCTTGTGGCAAATGTCCGTGTGACATCGAATCCCTGTGTTTCTTGTCGTGACACAGAGGACAAATGAGACGTGGGGGTGGCCGGAGGGTTCTCGCCTTCGTTCACATCGAGCTTGATGTGAATGTGGACGACTAATGATGGAGAGCGAACGGCTCTAATCTAGAAAGTGAAAAATCACATGCATGTCTATGTGGGTGATCACGGACGTCGATGGGTTAGATGACAAAAGGAAGTGCATCCGCCGGGAATCGAACCCGGTTCGCCTGCTTGGAAGGCAGACATCATACCATTAGACCACGAATGCTTGTTGTTTGCGCTCCTATCAATTTCTTCACACATGGCACTTATCAATCATCAAATGTGAAAAGCGCCAGGATGGACAGTCTTCTCGTAGCGAGGGAGAGAATAACTACAGCACGATGGATTCCCCTGTGGTTACCCAACACAGTAGTAGCATTACTACATACGAGTTGGGAGTTTACTCTGGTATCATCGGAGCTGTTTGTGACGTCTTCAGAGGAGAGTTCCCATCTGAGCCGATGGAATACATGATTGCGTGGTAGATCACTCGACTACTGCGTACGATCTCGCTCGTCATCCCATCACGAACATCTTCTGGCAGATAGAGAGTCAACCCACAATGCGAAGACTGAAGAAAGGGTGGTCCCTCCTTGATCACGACGAATGACGAGCACAAACGCGAATGAAAAAGAAGAAAGGGTTACAAAACGTGAAGATTTATCTACAGAAAAATGAAGCTCGCCTCCTTCGCCGTTGGCCTATCGAGTATTCTTCTCCTTGCCGGGGGCTTGTGGTTGTCTCTCTTGTAGCGTTCTCTATCCATATATCGTACCTATAATCAAGTGTAGAGTGTTCAAACTATGCGATTGTGGGGTTACCATCACGCTTCGTTTTACATCACACCGATCATAGATCCGAACGAGTTGGAAATCATTCGATCTTCTGAGAGGGTTTTGGCTGTCTCATCTTCTACCCGAAGGCTCATGATGTACTGTGACGTGTTCATAGGTGTCTGGGGCATCTCAAAGAACACTTCTAACGTGTTGGCCTCCATCTTGATCTTCGAATCTTTCTTGATGGTCTTGTTGATGTTGTTCTTCACGGCGACGCTTGTGTTGGTTCTGTTGGACTTCATGAGTTCTTTCTAAGAAAAGGAAGGGTCGGGCTGCTTACAGTTGCGGTGATGGTTGAAAAGTGATAAGCGGGTTCCCTCAGCGGACTATTCTGTGTCGACATTGAGCGTAGTTGGTTTTGGGCAGAGCTCATGTCGACATTGATGAGACGGCGGCTTCCGCTTCAATGAAAGTTCTTCCAATGGAAATTACAAATGCCAGAATAAAACGAATTAAATATATATCTCTTCCATTTATCTCTTGCATTACACATCACAACCACCAAACAGGAACAATATCACACCCTCTAATCGATATCATTCCACGTTCACGTTTTTTTCCTCTGATGTCGCCATCATCACGACCTCCTCCGGAAGTTCGGAGCATTTGAGGATTCCAAGAAAAGGAAACGGGCCACGAAGCGGTCGTCAGCCCGGGTTCGCCGAAACCCATTCAACTTCCGATCAGGAGCATTCACATACGATCACAAACCGAGAGACACACACTACAAGATGATGCAAGACGAACTCTCGTTTGATGGACTGTTAGACATGGAGGGTCAAGGAACTCTCGATCAATCCACTGGTGGCTTCGTGGAAGGGTTGATGAACCCAGAGGACTTTGCATTGGACATCAAATGGAGCCCCGATACGGAAGAATTGTCTTCAGATGGAGCCACTCTCATCGTACCAGAGCCCATTTTAGAGGCAGCTGATGTCTTTGACTTCAAGCCGGAGGTAGACTCTTGGCTCATACAAGATGCAGAGGTCACCGAAGAGAGGGAAGAAAACCCCAGAGTCGATCAAGGTGAGACCATTGATGGGAAGCATGTGGAAGCCCATCTCATATTGAATAGCTCTCTCTATCAACCCAGTTCCAATGAAGAGAACGAGAGCCAATTCTGCCGCCAACGAGCGCAACCGCGAACGTCTAGAGGCCAACAAGCGCTCGGCCCAAATGTCCAGGGACAGGAAGAAGGCACATTTGGGAGAATTAGAGAATGAGCTCACCCATCTCAACGTCGAGAAGACAGAGATCACCAACGAGCTCGCACGCCTCCAAGCTGAGAACGACATAATGAAGAAGGAGCTCCTCTCCCTGCAACAGATGATAAGCCAATCACCTCTCTTGGCGAAGAGCCTCGAGAGAATGCAGACGATGAACATCAACGCCATGGGCAGAGACGAATCTTCGCAACCTCAGACGACACAGACCGCCGTATCGTGGTACACCATGGTCATCATGTACATGTTCTCGCAGTACTTTCAGAACATGGCCACCGCGCAGAGTGCATCATCACCGACAGCGACATCACAGACGCTGCCATGGGTTCACTGAGGCCAATATTTTTCACCGTGTAGAGAAGACATCGTAATGATACATATGTAAATAGATCACAACCATTCAATACTCTTCATGTTCTCATGTGATTGTGCTCGTGTCCTCCCTTTCGATGATGTCGTCATCATCATTTTTACAGAGATCGTGCCTTGTTTTTGAAATCTCTATCACTACTTCTTTCAACAATAAACATGTCTATCATGTGGCTGCTGTTGCATGTCTTCAAAGATGACCAACACATTCATAGAGTAGAATCTATTTCGTCGTCTTTAAGCAACGATCTCACGGTTGGTGCCGTGGACGAATCCCATCAACTTCTGGATGATGGACTGGTGCTGAGATGGATCTTCAAAGTTCTCAGCGGGCAACTTGTTTCTCTCGTGTAAGACTCTCAGGACTCCGATGATGGCCAAGATGGACAAGAAGACACCCAATGTGATGTAGCCCGTGCGATGTCTGTCAAAGTACATGATGAGAGACTGGACGAAGGCGCTACCTCCGATACGGTTGAGGAAACCTGCATCGTCGTGTGAGATGGATGTGATGTTAGACATCGTATCACCTCCATGTTGGGCAGAAATGGCCTCTAAGACTTGGTTCTGAGACATCTGTCCTTGTGGAGCTCCTCCCAGTTGGGAGTGCTTGTTGAAGTTCTCTCCACTCTGGCTGAGGTAGCCAGTCAACTGAGTGAACTCTGTAAAGAGGATGAGTCATATGAAACGTAATGCAACCATGCTGCATGATCATCTCACCGTTGAAGTCGAGACTGCCGCTGTGATCGAGATCATACATGGACATCAAGACCTTGACGGTCTCTTCATCGTGAGTGTAACCGATCTGGCTCAAAGCGTGACGAAGTTCGTTCCATTCGACAGTTCCAGAGCGGTTGACATCGACCTGAGTTCTTTAAGAGATGGTGACGTGTGCACGTGATCGAACCTTCTCGAATGCAGCTCTGGCTGCGTCGGGGTTGATGTTCTGTTGGAACTGCTGAGTCCAGCCGTAGCCGGGGACTTGAGTGTAAGCGCCGTAGCCACCTGATTGCATCTTCAATCTCTGTCTTCGAATCGATCCTTGTGCATTACCTCCATATCCAGGTGCAGGTGCGCCGTAACCGGGTGCCTGTTGAGGATAACCAGCTGGTGCTCCGTATGCACCGGGTGGTGGTGCTTGTCCATATGGAGGTTGACCATATGCAGGCTGACCATAAGGAGGTTGGCCGTAAGCCTGAGGTTGTCCATAAGGATCAGGATATCCTGCCTGAGGTTGAGGATATCCAGGTTGTCCATAGACTTGCTGTTGAGCGTATTCGCCTCCGTAGTTAGGCTGTCCGTAGACTTGTTGCTGATAGAGTCTTAGACGGTGATTGGATGGAAAATGATGGAAGCATTACCTCTGCTCCGTGGTGATGCTTGTGTCCGCGTTCGGTTCCTTCCACTGTTGATAGATCAGCATCGTCTTATGACGAATACGCTCTCACTCGTGTTTCTGTTGTTCTTGTTGTTTCGTAGATAATGAACTGACGTCACATCATCCTCTTATACTACAATGGTATTTCTCCGTGCTTTCTACCATATCCATGACACAGAACACCAATATCGCGCCGCGTAGCACGAATGTATAATCATCTGCACCTCATCATCCAAAACGATCGTACATCAATCACATCTCTATCATTCGTCTTTTTATGAACAATCTCGAGTTTAGTGGGTAGCCTTCTGCTTGTAAGCCTCGGCCTTGGCGTCGTGGCTGGTCTCGGATGACTTGTCTTTCAGAGCATCGACTCCGGCGTTGAGACGGGTTCCAATGGACTGGTCGCTGTCCTTGGCGACTTCCTTGTTGGCCTCCTTGGAGGTGGTAGCAGCAGCTCCCTGGACGGATTCGGCAACGTAGTTGGCAGCGTTCTTGATGGTCTCCATTTGTTTCTTGTGTGTGTTGATATTGTGATGATGAGACGGTGCAGAAGGTAGTCGACGTAAGAGGAGAAACCGCTCGCTTTCGAGCAGGCGGGTCGCACGTCTTTAGAGTTTTCGAGTTGTGTCCGCGAGGGGGAGTTCTACGTGAGATGTGGAGTGGTACCTCTTTAGCGTCAGGGGAATGACGGAACCGGTGGGCACGCCGAGAGACGCCGTGTGAGGAATTGATCTTTTCCCTTCTCGTCAACGCACCAGGTTCTTACCGTGAATGAACACGATCGCGATCGTCTAAATAGGAGCTCATGTGTAGTAGATGAAAAGGATCATCGTCTAAACCCGCTATAAATGAACGATACGTTCTTTTCGAAAGAGAAGGTTAGGTCACGGCATTGTCCGCGACGGCGATGTAGTTTGTGTTCGATCGCGAGAGAGGATGTGAAGGTGTCGTATCATCGTCCCAACTGTGCGACCCGCCAAAATTCGTCATTCCCGCACAAACACCATCCACCGGTCGGAATCATTTCGAGACAGACGCTCGATTAGAACATGTTCAGCGGACACTTTGCCATCGCCCTCCTGATCAAAGCATTATACCCAAAGATCCCGACGACCAGCATCATATGGGGAGCTGAATGGATCGACGTTATCAACGGCATCTTTGGAATGGCGGGTATCAATCGCATCACACCGAATCCCCAGGCCACACCCTACATGTTCGTCGACCTCGATTTCATGGATTACGATCACTCCCTCGCCGCCACCGTCTTCTGGTCCATCATCTGGTCTCTCCTCTTCATCTCTCACGGTCGAAAGACCATGTTGGTGGCTGGACTCTCTTCTATGGCCCATTGGTTGGCCGATTGGCCATTTCATAACTCTGATTTGGCCCTCTATCCGCACTCGTCCATCCGATTTGGAATGGGTCTGTGGGGCAAACTAGGAACAACTGCATGGATCATCGAGGCCGTCTTCTGCCTCGTCTTGTGTATCATCGTATGGAGGCTCAATGAGAAGAGGGGAGTGTCTTATCGTTGGGCATTCATCTTCCAGATGGCTCTGGTCTTCCAGCTCACACCGTGGACTTCACCTCTGCACTACGTCTTTCAGCTACCACGCCCCTTCGCAGATCGTCTCGCAGCAGCTTTGGTCTTTGTGGGCTCAGTCATTCCCTCCATCATCATGACCAGATTAGTGGACAGAGCAGAAGAGAAGAAGGATAAGAAGAATTAAAGACGAACGACTGATTAATTTCTATCATCATCATGTGTGTGAGGTTAACCTACACCTCTAATTGGATGTGTTGTGCCACTTCTAACGGTGCGTAGGTATCATGTGGGTTACCAGGTGACAATGATGGTGATGGTCCGGTGTCTGTGTCTGTCCTCAATGCATCGCAGATCTCCTCGAAAGTGGGCCGATCGATGGGATCTGTCTTCCAACACGCTGTTCCATCAGAATCAGCATCACATCATGTCTGATTCGCAACTGCACCTGTCATCATCTGAGAGAGAAGAGGGACAGTGCCCTGAGGGACAGATAGACGGTGATTGGGAGATGCAACAACGTGCATCGCGACGCTGATGGCGTCCATTTCGGCCCAAGGCTCGTCCACCTGTCTCGCCGTCACATCACATGAGATCTCATGCAAGTGCTCACAGTGATGATCTCCCACACGGTCACACCGAAAGAAAAGACTATTCGAATGTCAGAAGTGATACGTGTGATTCATCGTGATGGTGTGATGTGATGGATGATTGGATGACGGTCCGTGGGGACGTTCTCTCACCATCTGATTTCGTGGAATACTGGGAATGGAGGATGGCTTCTGGGCTCATCCACTTGATGGGACCGATCATCTGTTGCGTCTGTGATGCAACGTCCGTGTTCTCCTGCTCCCTCGACAGACCAAAATCCGCCACCTTGGCCTCTAGATGTCGGCTCAATAGAATGTTCCTCACCGCTAGGTCTCTATGAATGACCTGTACCTCTTTAATCCACCACGTCACATCGTCATCATCGCATGATGTCGTCGATCACCTTCTCTTTGTGGAGGTGCAACATACCCAACGCGATCTCCGATATAAACTTGAGCTTCTCGTCCATCATGCAATCGTTCTTTCTCAAGAACTCGTAGAGTGATCCACCGGCACAGAATTCTGACTCGATTCAGACACGGTCGTTATCTAAAGACGAGCGTCATGATGAGGTGTCACCGGTGATGAGCGATAGAGATTGGGGTGGGAAGGTCATTCCTATGAATGTGACGATATTGGGATGGACTTTCAGGTTCTGCAATATTCCAACCTACCACGTTTCAGTGTGGCTCGTTGTAGATAGAGGTACACATACCTCTCTCAGGAATTCTTCGAGTTGTTTCTGTGTGACAAATTCGGCGCGGATCTGTTTGATCTGATGACGTCATCACACGTCACCGACGCATCCATCTACAATGAGCTCACGGCAACGAGTGTTTCCCTCCACTTTGCTCTGTAGACGATACCGAATGCTCCTTGTCCGATCTACAACGCGAATCAATCGAATGTTCGACCACATTGCATATCGAATCAAATCGAAATATCCATCACATGAAACAAACCATCGAATGGATCACCTGTCGAGTGTCCCTCAGCTCATCGTAATCGATCAATGACTTCTTCACGGTGGATGTGTTCAACTGAGACACATCGATCATTGCTAGCTGTCTCGTGGCTTCTCTTCTCTTGATGTGTCGGCGATGCATGGAGAAGAGTGAGATCGTGATGACAATCAATACGAAGAAGCCACCTGTCCGAATCAATATTCGATCGAAATCCCGATGAAATTTCACCCAAGACAGCTCCCACAATAGCGCCCACGGGCAACGGTGTGGGGGATTGTACGGCGGGAACAGTAGTTCCCACTGCATCCAAGAGTTTGATACCGACCGATGCGTATTCACTTTCGCTGAGAGAGTGAAGGAGCCACACAGTGTCTTCCACTGAACCTTGATTCACATCATCCAGTGAAGCAGGAGAGACCGTGATGGTAGCAATGACACTACCGGATCTTGATGGGGTCATCGTGACGACATCGACGATGCGTTCTCGATGTGACTCACCGGATGTCGGTGATGGATAGACGATGTCGTGTGATGTTTGTGAGAGATGATAAAGCTGAGAGGAAGCCGTTGCGGTCGAAAGTAGAGACGTCACCTTCCATGTGAAAATCCAAACTTTTGGCAGCCTCGTCGCCCAGCCTCGTGCAGACGATTCCGCATTGTCCGACGTAAGGCCAAGCCACCGGACAATGTATCGGATTTTCATCGAAATTGCAGGTCACGTGATCGGTGAGCGTCGCCTGGATATCGTCGATCGATACTCATCTACAACGCGATCACCTGCGTGACGTAACGTATCCTGTTGTGGGACATGTCGACATTTTTGAGATCGCGACAATGAGTGAAGGAAGGTGCACTACCGTTCAATCGATTGTGACTGACGTTCAGATTCTGAAGAGAGAAGAGATCTATAAAATCTGGCATCTGGCCTTCGATCTCGTTACAACTGTGGAGAGCTGAGTCCACGATGTGAGAGATGAAATTCGTACGTACCTTACGTCTACTACCTGCAGGTTCTTTCGAGAGGTGAGGGGTGGTATCTGACCATTGAAATGATTGTTGTTCAGTCTGAGAATGGCGATGGAAGACAATTGAGATAAGAAAGAGAGTCCACCGCTCAATCGATTGTGGCTCAGATCCAATTCCTATCGTCACGATCAATCCAAACGAAAACGATTTCGAAACGAGACCCACTTTGGGATCACCCACAAAGACACTGACTCCACCCTCTAATTCGTTGTCGTTCTGTTTCAAACGAGTCAGAAAGATGAGATAGTGTGTCGTTCACCATTCGAGCCATCTGTAGGTACAAAAGGTTCGACAGACCCGTCACACTACCTCTGATCAAGTTGTTGGATACGTCGATGTATGATATCATGGGTGCTGTCATCGTCGGTCACTCTCTACCCTTCACAATATCTCACCCAAACTGAGAGGCAATTCCGACGAAATCTCGTTGTACGACAGGTCCAAATATTTGAGACCGCCGAGAGAGGAGAGGAAGGACAGAGATGAAGTTGAGAAGGAATTGTGACTCAGGCTCAGAGTGGTGAGTGTGTCGATTGAGCCTAATTCGATCGGAATTTCACCTGGCTGAGTCAATGGTTGAACATACGACAGGCAATGAACGTGACGACGCACCACCGAAACCGTTGTAGTCGATATATAATTCTTTCAAATTGGGTATATTTCCCAGGGAGGAGGGCAATTGACCGTACAATTGATTATGAGACTGAGGAAAGATTAAAAGTGAATAAAATGAGGGAAATTTTCGAGAAACAATCACCAAGTCCAAGACCTCCAGATCTTCCGCTACGCCCCACAGCGAAGTGAACGTATCAGAAAACTGAATGAAATGTCAACGAAATCCACACATATACCTCACCAGATTATGGCTGAGGTTGATACTACGCAGCAGATCACAGTGATACAAGCTTGGAATAGTACCACTGAATCGATTGACCTGTGTGACGTCATCCTTCATCACGCAACGCCTTCTCACAGATAGATCGATGCTTCTCAGGTTGGACATCTTCTCGTCACCAAACTGAAAGCTACCGCTCAATCGATTGTTCTGTTCGCAGTTTGTCATCGTTTGAATGTCGTGGAGGTTTCTCACCGACATACGTAAATCTATGATACCGTACAATTTGTCGAACACGTCTGACGGCAGCTCGCCACTCAAGTCATTGTACGAAACATCAAAGATCTGAAGATAAGCGAAATTCTGTAGAATGTAAAACTGATATCGTCAATCGGTACGTCTCAACTCCATCGTGAACCGTCACCTGGTTACCATCTAGTCCGTCTCCCAGGTTACCGATTCGATTGTGATCTAGAACGAGAGCCTGTAAATTCACATACTTGGACCACTCGTCTCTCAAATGGCCACTGAAAGAATTGTGGCTGGCGTAGAAATATCGCAGATCGGCTCCCAGAACCTGAGATGGTGTGAGATCATCCATCTACAACGTTGTAGATGAGATCACCGGGGGCAGAATCCCCGAGAGAAAATTCGAAGAAACGTCGATCTCGTACAGCGGAGCGTTTGGACTGAAATCGGGCAGGGAACCATCCTGAAACATTTGTCAGAAATTTCAAGGAGATTTCACCTGACCAATGAATTGTTCAACACGATGAAGAACTGTTTGCTTTCAGTTAATTCGAATGTTCATCGAAATTTCACCTCCAGCGAGTCCAAATGTGATATGTTCGTGGGAATCGCTCCACTAGTTCTCCATCAATTTTCCAAGAAGTTTCTTCGCACATCACCTGAAGTTACAATAGCTGACGTCTAATTCTTGCAATTGCGGCATGAAAGAGACGAATTCGATAGTTCCACTCAAATTCGGATTATTATCTGATAAGAATGATTGCAATCGATCGAGCTGAGTGAAAGTGTTTGGAATCGTACCGGACAATTGATTGATGCCGACACTGAACACTTGATGATGTCATCAGAACACGAACATCACGATGTCTACACGAAGTGACGTCGATGTTATAGACGACATGCCGAACGTGACTCACTCGTCAGATTCGTGAGATATCCCAACTCTGATGGTATAGAACCACTCAATCGATTCGAGTGCAACATCAACTGCTGCAATCGTGACAGTTCTCCCAACTCGCTGGGTATACTTGCCTCGAATGCATTCTGTCGTTGTGTCAGAGATAGGCACGTCTCTTCGTCTCACTTGGTTCATCCAGAGTATCTCTAAATCTGTCAATCTGGACAGAGATGAGGGAATGGGTCCAACGAACCCGCACTACCCTCCTTCAGTCACGTGACTCGACGATGGATGATGACGTCATCACCTCGTTGAGATACAGAGCCTTCAAGCTCGTGACGTTTCCGATGGCCTCAGGTAACTGCCCACCGATGAGATTTTTTCCTAATCGAAGCCAAGTCAGAGTTTGGCTCTCGAATAGACTCTGAGGTAAAGGTCCGTTCAAAAGATTCGATTGAGCTGAGAGAGGTGAGATGGAAGGGGAGAGGACGACGTATAGAAGAGGAAGAGGTGAGAGGTGGAGGATGAGTTGAGTTACCGTCGAAATAGAGGATGGGGTTTTGGAAGATATCAGGAATGGGGCCGCGGAACCGATTATCACTTTCATGATGAGTCGATCGTGATGTGATGAGATGGACCCACGAGAGGTAGAGGTATTGTAGATCGGACATATCGTCGAATATTCCCGACAACGTTCCATTCAATCGACGGTTGCCTGGGTGGAGGTTAAATGGTTCTACAACGTTGTAGATCGTCACCGAATACGGAGAAATAAACCGTATTGGATAAGAGAGAATAATTCGACGGAATTTCACCGGATAACCTATCGAATTGTGTGAGAAATTTCACGTTACGTATCCACCTGTTGTTTGCCATGGAGAAGGTCACCATGGAAGATGGCACGTTGTAGATGGAAGGAAGTGGTCCTTCCAGTAGATTACCGTCTAAGATGAGCGTCCCCAGCTGCATTGCATCGATGGCTGGAATATTGCCAGCGAATCGATTGCTTCGCTGAGAGATAGATTCAAAGACGATTCTCTTCATCAGATGACGCACCAGATCGAGAGTGATGAGATTCGTAGAATTGAAGAGAGAAAGAGGTAAGGGACCACTGGACTTTGTGAGTATAGTGCTACGTTTGGGACGTCACCTCAGTTGATTTAGACCGAGAGATAGGTACTCTAGAGAAGGCATGAAACGAAAGAAGTCTGATGATCGATCAGAGGACACGTGGATGGACGAGGAGGTTGATGCGACGACATACCGGGGAGGTGACCACTGAGTTGATTTCCATAGAGAGATAATTGTTGCAGATTCACGAGGGAAGATAGAGACGAAGGTATGAGGCCAGTCAACTCATTCTGCATTCTGCGTCAGATCGGAGCTCAACCATCTTTGCCATTTGAAATGATCCCATCACCTGGTCTAAAACGAGAAAAGTGAGTTGAGAGAGTCCTCCAAGAGAAGACGGAATGGACCCGGAGAGATTGTTACGGATGAGACGGATGGCGGTGACGGATCCATTCCTGCAAGTGACTCCGTCATAACTGCAGGCGTTGGTGGATGTCCAATTTCCCTTTCGGTTCCATTGGTTTCCTAATAAGTCAGATCATTAGACACGATCATCGTCGGTGGAGGTCTAAGGACATGCATTGCTGGTGCTTTGTCACCAGCTCCATTCTATATAAAATCATCTATTCCTCTTCTAAAGAACTCCAGTTCACTCCATCAGCGTCCACTGATCATATGATGTCCGAATGACATGAACGGTGAAATGATCATTCATTTGACACTCATCATAACGGGCAGGATAGGAGGTTCGATAACTGTGAGTGCCCTCGTTTGGTCGAAATGATCTTTGATGACACTATAATGGATGAATAGGCATTGGAAAACTCATTTATATACAAGACAAAGGCTCAGCAGTCTGACCCAAACGTATTCTCTCCGCTGTAAGTGACGTAGAGGAATCCATCTTCATCTCTGTTCTTCTCGTAGATCTGACTCATCAGTTGTCCAGTGGCAGGAATAGTGTCGTTGACGAATAAGAAGATAGCTTGGTCTGGGTTCAACTTGATCTGCTTTCTGATCTCAAAGATGAACTTTCCAGCGGTGATATCGGCGGGCACGAGATACTTCTTCTTGTCTATCTCGGGGGCGTCGCTCTTTGGTGCCTTCTCTACGATGACTGGAATGCGGTCTGGATATTTGCCTCTAATCTTCTCTGCAAACTCCTTTCTTCTGTCTAATGTGGAGTTAGAATCACTGTCACACTCTTCACGTGAACTCACTGAAGTCATAGTCGACTTTGAATTGTGAATAGACCATGTTGCTTGTGTTGCTCGGTTTCTGTTTTGTGTTGTTTTGTTTTTTGTGGTCGGATGTTTCTTTTGTTCTGCAACGAGAACTTCTCATGCGACCGCTAAACACAATTTTTCCTTGTTTTTCGCTGTTCACCGAGAAGAATACGGGCTACAGATTTCGCTGCGTTCACTTCATCCTTCACTGAACATTCTATCCAACAGATTAGTTCACTGATGATCGAAGCAGAGTTTGTTGCTGTGTATGTAGCGTAAGCACCTCTTTTCTAGTGATTGAAAGTGCGTCACCAGTTGTTCGTGCAGCATCATTCAGTGCGTGGTTTCTATCGAGATGAATAAAATGCAATAAATCCAGCGGAGGAACTTTCACGGAGGCGCACAAACAACCACATCACATCGGCTCACAATCGATTATGACCACAGAGGATAATCATAACGATGAGAACCTTCCTATCCTCTTAAGGAACAGAAATCGAGCATTGGACGGTGAAGAAGATGAAGCGAAGAGGTGCGTGCTTCTCATATCACCTTCGACCTGAGTAGGGATTGACAGGTTAAAGAAAGACATCGAGTCACGACCGGAGGAATCATCCATCGATGATTATGAGAGAGTTCCCGTCTCTGCGTTTGGCTCTGCGATGCTTCAGAGTTTGGGCTGGAGTGAAGGTGCACCCATCGGTCTCACTAATGCAATGTAAGACAGTCAATCATCTTCAGCACCGCTGTATTGATGAGCTCGACAGTGTCTTCGAACCTGTGTTGACGAAGAAGAGAGGAAGAGGTCATCTCGGTCTGGGTGCTACACCGAAAGATACAGATAATGAACTCCCTCACAAGAAGAAGAGGGAGGCAGATGACGATGAGAAGAAGAAAAAGAAGAAGGAGATGGGCGAGGGAAGTTTTGTCATCATCACAGGTGGACGAAATGAGGGTCTGAAGGGAAGAATCAAATCGATGGAAACGACTCATGTCAACATCGTATTGGAGACGAGCTCAGAGGTGTGTCGTCTCATGTGATTCGAGATCAATCGAAGTCCGTCCATCACATACACGATCGATGTTCTGACACATCACAGACGGTCAGAGTGAGAAGAGACGACGTAGTAGAAGATACTCCCGAAGCGAGAGAAAAATTGGCCAAAGAGAAGAAGGAGAGGAAAGAGAAGAACAAATCATCATCGTCATCATCAGACAAGAAGAAAGTCACAGAGAAAGAACCATGGCTACTGCCCGGCTTAGTCGTTCGTGTCATCGATAAGAATCTGAAGAAAGGTGACGTCACACATCATCATCCACATGGCTCACATCAACAGGAACCTTCTATCTCAAGAAGGCCATCATAGAGGACGTCCACAGCCCACACGATTGTTCGATCAAATTAATGGAAGGATCCTCACTCGTAGATGGTGGGGTTCATCGTGTAGACGTTTTGCTGATGATGATGATGCAGCGAGGGACAAAATGTTAGAGACGGTCATTCCAAGAAAAGAAGGAGAGCCTCTCATGGTGGTTGGAGGCAGCCGGCGAGGCATGAAAGGAAAGTTTATGGAGAAGGTCAAGGGAGAGAAAGGAGACAGTTTTGTCGTGGTGCAGCTGCAAGAGACGTTAGAAGTGTTGCAATATCCTTTGGAGAGAGTCTGTATGTTGGCTGGGGGATATTAAAAGTTTTTGAAGAATATTTTATTGTTCGTCTACAACGCACCAGGAGATATCGAGCGGTGATTGTTTGAAGAGGAAGACATGCCAGGTCATGAAGAGAAACAACAGCCAAAGACACAAGAGGATGAGCTCATTGGAGTTCTGTTCACGTTGAAGAGTGAGTCACCTTCATCGTCGCTCATTACTTCCCATCTGAAAAGATATAATTCTTTCGATTCACGTTTGAAACTTCTGCAGCGGTTCAAGTACAGATGAGGAAGCTTTTGAAATATCAAGAATCTAGGTGACCCTCGATCATCATCGGGCGTCTCACAATTCCATCAGCTACGCCTTCCACGTGCAGCATCACAGCAATCTGAAGAAGATTATCGCCAGTGTGAATCAATTGGGTCGCTGTCTCAATGGTCAAGGTGGTAATCACACATCTCATCCATGTTGCACCACTAAACATTCGATAGGAACTCCAGACATCAGAATCGATATCGTAGAGGATCCCCAACTCCTATCTGGCTTTCCATCTCTGACGACCGAACCCAAGATGGCTCGGCCTCTCGTCGATGACAGCCTTCACTCGTTCCTCCTCAACCACAGAGACAACATCACATCGAAGCAAGTGGCCGACAGAATTCTCTCCACCATGACTGCTTCTTCGTTTCAACAACTCAACGGTGTCCATCATCTCGTCCGTTTTTCTCATCTGACGCACACGTAGAGGAGTCCATTCAAGTTCTCATTCCACTGATGGCTCTGTGGCTCAAAAGTGAGATGACTCATCCCACATCTCACGAAACAATACAGGCCGCCCGGGAAACCAGCTCGCCTTTGCACTGGTGGCCTTGTATGAGTCCATGAAGAACTTCCCCAACGCTTTCTTACGTGTGAATGCCACCGTCTTGACTTCATGCATAGAAGGTGAGACGATCAGGGATCGATTCTCGTCGTCTCTGATGAGAAGACAGTTTTAGAGGGAAAGATCAGAGAGGCGTGGAGCGGTGGTGGTAGCGTGCCGCTGTCCATAGACGAGCTGGAATACATGAGAGACTTCCTCCGTCGTCTCTGAAACAGAACATGAACAACGTCTATATAAATCCATACATCGATGGCCACTGCTCACCGTGCATCATGTTCGGAACATCCTAGACATCGTCATTGACGTTTGATCTCAAGTCTTCGTATCTTCTAAGGAAGAGCTACACGTGAATCACGTCTCCTGTGCGATGATGATGTCCCAGAGCGGGTTCACGTGACAAGCTGGCGACAGCTACAACGACAAACAGAAGAGCACAATCTCTCATCTCGACCAAGCGGTGACACACGGTTTTCGTTCGTAGACGAGTGAAGAGTTTAGAAGATGAGAGATGTTCAAGATCCCCGCCAGCCCCTGCTTGATGGGGCTAGCTCACACGCATCCATATACCCAATCCTCTGTTGGACATTCGACGCCGACTCGTGGCCTACCTTTAGAGAGGAGATATGGGACAGAGTCAATGCGGTGCAGAGATTGAGCTACCCTATATGGACAATCATGTGCATCTTTTCTGGAGGGCTGTGCTTCCCTTGCATATACAGTCAATACAGCACAGTCAGACGACCATTCAAAGACAAGTATGGAAGATACAATCCTGCCGTCCACCGGTGCAGTCTAGAGATTGGCAGTGTCACTGTATTTGGAGACACGTGAGAACATGATTACAGATGTTTGGTATTCAGAGTGACATCGTACAGATATCTCCTGCAACCATCGGAAGCAAGTTTGGCGAGAAGAACATACAACTTACAGGAAGTGCGATTAGATTCTAGACGTTATCCAAATGGTGTCCAAATCGTCGTCTTATCTCTCATACTCGTTCATCTGAGCAGTGAGACGGATACAGCAACAGACACGATCGAGGATGTCGTGAGGTCGACCACGTTAGAGGTGAAAGATGGAGATGGAAGTGATCGGAATCTGATGTATTCGACAGATACCAGTTCCACATGATCAAGTGAAGGTCGTCGTTGAAGCCCTTCCAGAATTTTGCAAGGGACTCACGCAGCATGTGTCCATCAATCTTCCCGTTTAGAGTTGCTGATTAAAGGACGAAATGAAAGATGCGTACCATCACCTTCTTCGATCGTCACCATCTGTATCAAGTTCCACACATCCATCGCCATTAGCCTTGTTGGCATGAACATGTTTCTATCGCGACGTCACGGCAACACCAGTGTTGATGGCAGCGGAAAAGGCGCACGACATCGGCAATGCTCAACACTGTTGCGTCCCCTCACAAGATCATGATGAGACCACTTGATGCCACGTCTTCACTGCCTCCTTATCCTCCACGGCGATGAGACCTCCGCGAGTCCGCGTATGTATCCGAAAGCCCACTTTGTTCTACGTCCATGTAGGGGTTCTTCTTTAGACCATAGCCGATCATGTCCATGATGCGAAGATCACTGTACAGCTGACGACGCTCATGCGACGTTCTGCTCCCCGGTACATATCCTTGGCTTCCTAGCTCACTGGAAATGGTTTGTACCATTTTCGCACCGGCTCGTAGCCATCGTCGCGGTCGTGCTCGTCCCCTCGATCAATCATCTGAAGCCTCTTCAATTTCTTGTGAGGGTGCATCCTTCCATCACGTTCATCATCACATACGTACTCTAGATGCAATTCATTACATGGCGTCTGATTTATTTCCGTTCCAAGAGGAACTCATCATCCCTTGATGTGAAAGACCGAACGGAAGATAACCGTGACCTGTGTCGGTTCATCATCTTCTCATCTGTCTCATGTCGAACTCACTCATGGTGGGCACGTGCAGATGCAACGAAGACATGCCGTTGTCTTGATTCGTAGCCGATGGCGTTAGAGGTGGTAGCTGTTCGATTGGAATGGAAGCGGACGACAGGACGGTGGGGTTGTTCATCTTCTGATGAGATCATGAGTCGAAGACAAAGAGGTGGGGGAGATGATGGAGACAACCTTGACGCGAGGCTTTCGCGGTGGTTTCATGTCCGGCGTGCTGCTGATGGTGATAGGGTAGGGAATCATCATCGAATTTTTCCCGGAATTTTCTGGCTTGCGACTGCGGTATATCGTCTTCTCTGAAATCTGGAGCAATCTACAACGTGTCAGTTGCCACGATCATCACCATCTCGATCGTGTCGGTGATGGATCTCACTTGGCAAGGACACCAGCAGGTACGTCGTCTCCAATCAAGAGTATGATCTGCTTTCTCAGAGGTGAAGTCGGAGGTAGCTTCTTCATCGTCTCCGCGATGTTGTCGATCATCTTGGCGTGCCATGCAGCATGTGAATCAAAGAATTCTTTTCTACCCCATTCACTCTTAATCATCTTTTTGACGAAGCCAGGCTCGTTTGTAAGTCGATCGACTGTGTCGGATATGCGGCGGTACTGCATGGCAATGTGAGATGATGGTGATTGACATGTGGATCACATGAGATGAACGTGAGATGAACGTGAGATGAACGTGAGATGAACGTGAGATGAACGTGAGATGAACGTGAGATGAACGTGAGATAAACGTTTCGGGTGTCTCGTAGATGTGTGGAGGTGGGATGAGATGAGATGTGATATCGGATGATGATTGATGTCAACCTTGGAGATGAGAAGTGTTGGTGTCGATTCAAAATGGATGATATAGGAGAGGATGAGTTGATGTGACAAGTGGATGGACATGATCATGATGCATCACCTTGACGCTGGGATTCGAATGTTCGGATAGAGGAACGTTTGGTCGCCCTCTTTTCTTGTCCGGATCAGTGGTAGCTCTCTGTTTCTTCTTCGAGATCCTTTTCGGAGGTTTGACTTCCATCTGTATACTCTCTTCTGGCATGTTGAAATGGAAAGACTCCACGTCTGCGTGACTTTCGAACACTAAACGAGAATCAGATGGCCGCAGATGATATGATTATGAATCATTGTTGAATCTCACTCATGACATTTGTCTCTGTGGATTATATCAGAAGAATATACGTGATGGTTTTTTTGGATTTTGTATGTTGTCGATTCGTGCATCATTTTGTATACCATTCCATCGTTCTCACCGTTTTCGTCTAAATCGTGTGGTTCCTCTAAATCTGTGGCTTCTATCTCTCCTCCCCCCGTCAATGCTTCAATCTCAGTGAGGGCATGTTCCGTTCCGACATCATGGAGGTTATCCTCTTCCATACTGTGACGAGACCACGTAATATATGTTCGAATTACAGTTCTATGTTCAGATGGGATGTGATGGTGATGATGATGCGGTAGCCGACGGAAATTTGGTTCGTTGTATACAAATCAAATTCAACTTGCCACTTTCGACAAAGACAACAGAGTCCCATGCATCTTCTCTTCCACGTCTTTAAAGACATTGATCATGTCACTCCGACTCCCTCGTCCAGGTGTTCCATCTTTCACACGATGTCATCATGCCTCAATCACCTCAATCTTCCCATCTCACACGAACAATTTTATGTCTATGTCCTTCACTTTAGAGGTGTGACAGTGATGACGGCGATGGACACCCTCGGCATGTCCATCTTCATCTTCAACTCTGTCCCCTGCAGAATAGACGTCTCATTCTTCTCTCCCATCTTGACTGTGACAGAGAACCTCTCTCCTTCCATCTCCAATCTCTTCAAATCGACACGGACCGCGATGACGTCATCGTCCATCACATTGGCATTCGTGATGAATACGGACAGACTCTCGTCTTCTCCAGACTTCCAAGCGGCTACGTCTATCGCCGGTCTCTTGCAGCCCGTGTCGATGATGACTGCCTTCGATGATGTGATGGAAGGTTTCGGCATGAGACGCCCGTCGCGAAAATATTTCTTGTGGGTCGACGAAATTTCCATGAGATTTCTCAGAAAATTCAAGCTCGCAGCGTTCCTCTCGTCCAATAGAAAAGAATAAAATGGATTAAAACCCCCGACGCCGGCCCACCCCAATTGCGACCCCAATAAGAACATCTGTACAATCGGTTTTAGGGTTTAGTGTCGACGTCGACATACCTCGGCCATCTTGGTATTGAAGCCTGAGGGTACGGTGGCGTCGATTTCCAGGAAAATTCTACCAAAGGTGATGGAATAGTCAGAGTAAGAGGAGACAAAGAAGGGGACGCTGTCGCATGAGTCGTAGGCAACGAGGGAGAGGAAGCCAGAGAGAGAAGACATGAACGGTTCAGAGTTGGATTCGGAGACCTGAGAGGTTTAGACATGAGATGATGATGGATGATGATGGATGATGATGGATGATGATGGATGATGATGGATGATGATGGATGATGATGGATGATGATGGATGATGATGGATGATGATCGAGTACGATGTGTCATGTGTCCATGATGTGATCGCATTGACATCGTCATCGTCATCACACCATCATCACATCATCATCGACGTGTACAACTTGGAATCCATCCACTCACGATAATTCCACCGACTCGACTCGCAGCCTCTTGGGCCAAATCGAGCTCTCTCGCTGCACCCTTTACGAAATAGTCACCACCCCTTGTAGAATGTCCGTGTTCAGCGTCGGCGCAGGCGACAGAGGTAGCCGCTGCGATCTGGTCGATGTAGATGCCCGAAATGGAATTTTCCTGGAAGAGTGTATCTACAACGGAGGAGATTTTGTTCTGCCAGTAGGTCGTGTGAGGACAGGCCACCGCGAAATTCTGGCCGGAGCCGTAACTGGAAATTTCAATTCGAAGTAGTGAAATTTCGACCCGTATCGGATCGAAATTTCGCTCACTTTTCGAGGGAAGGTTGTACGGTCCTCGGATTGAATCGTGGAGCGGCAGATTTCGTCAAGTGTGGTGTGGCTTCTTCTTTCGTGAAACTTGGCGAGTTGTAGTCCCACAGTCTCCCGTTGATGTACGGTAGCACCTTGACTCCCGCCTCCTTCAATTTCTGTACACCCTCCGTCCAGCCCGTTTTGGCGGGAAAATAATCCGGGTAGTTGCTATCGAACGGGAAGTGGTGCCAGCAGTAGTAGTGCAGGCTGAAATCAGCACCGATGATTTCTCTCAGCTTGAGCAATTTTGGGACGGCGACGAGTGGATCACCCTCAGTTGAATTGAGGACGCCAGAGTCCCAGCCCGTGTTGAACCACAGAGTTGCCTCCTTGTGCCAATTTGGGATGTCCGTTCGATCTACAACGCGCCCCTTCTTCGTCCAATCGGCCTCGCTCAGGGCCCACCTGGGAAGAGTCTCATTATATTGAAACGAATCGGCGCGTTGTAGATGTGGAAATTTCGATAAAATTTCCCACCGGCGGTAGATCTGTGAGGCATCCCACCAATCACCAGAGTGTACGCCCAAGGCCGTGCGCCACGGGCTCGAATAATCGGGCTTCACCCCACCCCCTCTCTTCACGCAAGTGTCCCCCGGTATGTGACCTACGTACATCTCCCTCTCCACATAGTTGATCGTCTTGTAATGTCCGCTCGGATCTTGAGCTGCAAAGTAGACGCACGATCGAGTCTTCCCATCACATTGGGAGATGGCTTGGTAATTTGTCTCTCCAGGATACTGCAAGCGGTTCGCAGAGTTTGTGTTGATTCGAATGCCGAAACCTCGAGGAAAGATGACCACATCAGATGGACGGCCGATGTTCTGGATGATGGGGTAATCGAGGGACCAGAGACAGGGATCACCGACGGGCTCGGTCCTGTGATCGATGCGGACGGAGAAGTAAGCGATGGAGGAGTCTGGATGGGATGTGAGATGGAGATTAGGATGAGCCTCACTGGTGGGCAACTCGATGGTGGCGATGATGGAGATGGCAAGTTGAGGAGCTCCCCAAAAGTTTCCCATGGTGAGATTATCCCAGCGAAGTCTGTTGAAACGGTCAACAGTGTACGAAGATGGAGTGGATGTCTTTGACTCACGTCAAAACTTCTCCCTCTTCGTTTTGTTCTTTCGATGAGCTCTTGAAGGCAGGAGATCTGAACATCGTGAGTCGAGTGTGGGATGGAGGATCACATACAAGTTGGTTGTCTGATAACCGAGTCCATCTGCATCTCTCCACTCTGCATTCCAAAGGAAAGGAGAGACGTTCGAAGATAGAATGTGTTCGATTCTAGAGGATGGCTCCAACATGGATAAGAGCCCAAATCCCTGTGCGGCCGAAGCAAAGGTATAGCTGACCAAGTCGTTGGACAATCGAACGGAGGTCCCATCTTGTGAAGAAAATTGTGTCGTGAACGGGATGTCTTTGTGGGTCTCGACAATGTCTGTCGCCTCTGGAGATCGACGGAGTGACAATGTCTTCTGCCCAGCTGTAAGAACAGCTAAAGATGTCAGCATTCAACTGAGTAATAAAAGACGATAGTCACACCTAGAAGAAGAAGGAGGTACCACTGCATCCTCATGGTGTTTTTTCTGTATTCAATGTCCAATCATCTAGTTGTAGAACAGTGGAGTTTTTTACAATCTATATATTGGCAGACTTTATTGCAAAGAGTTGGTTGCACCGAAAACACAAGCATTCGTGGTCTAATGGTATGATGTCTGCCTTCCAAGCAGGCGAACCGGGTTCGATTCCCGGCGGATGCACTTCCTTTTGCTGGATTTACGCGCGATTTGAATGTAGTCATCGATAATATGAACTACATTGGTTTCCTCCTTGAAGCAGATATCAACAGCCAAGGAGAGACACCAAGAAGGATGGTCTCTGTGTAGTCCAGTATTCGGGTGACAAATCTCAGCAGCCAGAATATGATCAGTCACACACGAACGATCTGTGAATCAAACCATAAAGACAGTCATCATTGGATCTGGTCCCAGTGATACCAGTCTGAGCACTGCTGTGCCAAAAAGCTGAGAGAAGGTAGAGGACACATCGGAGGTTGTCTATGTCGGGACGGGTGAGCATCAGAAACTGATGGAGGACAACAGGTACGGTGGTAGAAAAAGCTCGATTATCAATCGATACATCGAGTTCAGAGGTTTAGACCTTCAAAAAATTTGGTACTTCTCGATTTTGCGTGTCATCCTTGCGCAGGGGCCATGCTAATCTTCTCTGTATCGTTCCAATTTTAACGGATGCCGGTTTCCCGGTCCGAAAGGCATCTGCATTTCATTGGGGTTGACCTTATTTTTTTGGTCAACGCAAATATTATGGTTTTCGGAGAGGTTTAATAATGATAAACTGGTGGTGCAGAGTGCCTACGAGTATGAATGGGTATCTGAGTGAGTGAGTGACCACCTGTCAATTGAGTATTTGAGTACGCCGAGGATAGTATACTCAAATCCTCATAACTGTGATCACCGCACATGCGATGAGATGGCATCCCACCTGAGTGAGGAAGATGCGTCGGAGACAGCATCAGTGAAGGTAGGTCATGCGTGATTGTTCACCACACGATGTGATGCGACAGGTGTTGCATGCTATAGAATTAATAAACGTAACATATCATACCTGAAATGAGTATTCGTGAGTGAGTATCATCCAAAATGAGTGAGTATTGGATGAAATGCGATACTCAAATACCCATTCCTGCCTACGAGAAGAAATACAGAAGGATGGAAGATGCTCGCTTTATGCATCGATTTGTCTCACATCAAATTGTCTGAAAGAGGCCTCTAAAATTGAATTCTGAGTATTTTGGACTATTCGCCTGGCTTTGACTTGGGTAAACGTTCGTTGATCGAGTCAGTTGGGATATTTGAATTTGAAAGTTTTCCCGCCGAACCCGAGTTTGAACTGCAAGAAAGCCCGCTTCTTCGCCTCCGTAGCACGACACAATGCACATCATCGACGAGCCCATCGAACAACTTCTAGGACCCCATTTCAAACTCCGAGACGAGAAAGCTCGTTTAGAGCGAAAGCAGAAGGAGCTTCAGCTGCTTGGAGATACTCGTGGCTCGACTGAACTTCTGGGGAGTCAACGGACATCTCCGACCCAAGATGCAGACGGGCTGGACACCATCATAGCCACTACTTTCAGCCAGCAACAGCCATTGAGCA
>MDYQ01000231.1:0-41691 GCA_003024175.1 Planoprotostelium fungivorum | reverse complement strand
AAGATGCATGATGGAGGGGACTCACAAGTTAAGACGCCGACAGACCAACAATCGGACCACGGACCGTATTTACATTCGTTTAGAACCTGAGCCATCATCAACATCGCCATCGTGATCTGATGGATATCTCACCTCCGGTGATTTATAGCCGAGCGTGCCCAGCGACTGTCCATTCATCGGTGCTTCGATTTGTTTGAGCTCCCCGACGTGGGCGGCCAATCCAAAGTCGATGAGTTTCAGCGTCGATCGCTGATCGTCGCTCCACATGGCGTTCTCCAATTTGATGTCACGATGTATGATCTACGATATTCCAATCAATTCGAATTGAAAATGATTTTAATCGGCGTCTACAACGCGTCGGGGACTCACATTACGCTCGTGGAGGTGCTGGAGAGCCCTCAGCAGCTGACGCACGACATTCTTTGTGACGTCTTCAGAGATAGGTCCATGATGATCGCAGACCCAGTCGAAGAGGTTCTCTCCCGATAAGATCTCCATCACCACCGCCAGATGTTCTGATGTAGACATTAGATGATGGAGGATGGAAGATGATCCGACTCACGTTTGTGAGGGGAGGCTGCGACGAGTCCGACGACGTTAGGATGTCTTAATCGGCTCAGAATGGAGACTTCCTTGAGTAACGCTGGTTCTTTAAGAAGGTGGCTCTCCGGAACTTGTTTGACGGCGACCTGTCTTCGTCTCAGATCACGTTCGGACGTGATGGAAGATGCATCTTCCCAACACCCACTTGTGTTCCACTCGATCGATGAACTCCGCTGCGAAGAAATGAGAATGGAGGAGATGGATGGATGTCCTCACGAATAGACGATGCAGCTGGCTCCCTCCCCGATCCTCTTCGGGCTGATGTCGAAGTCGTTCGATATGTCGTATTTACTTGGGAATGACATTGTCTTTCGCAGCTTTCGCAGATTGGTGTCCGGTTTATCTGAATCAAATGTGAGAATCCAGGGCGATGTGAACAAGAGGACACAGTGTGATGGTTATGTCGAATGGATGATGATTTGTTTCCATTGGAACTCACCCATTTGTGGATTGGTCGATATGGCTCGCGGTCGATCGAATGCCTCTTGATCCGGTAATGTGAGACTCAACAGCTGTTGCTGCATGTCCGCGTGCGTCAACAGAGCCGGAGGCGCCACGATCTTCTCCTTCGTTTCCATCTCAAAGACAGATGCTGCTCTCGTTCTCTCCATCATTCCTCCTCTTCGTGTTGTTGTGTGTCCCTCCTTGTTAGTGGGCGTCTGTTCTAAGAAGTGAACAGCTTTAGGTCCTTTCCAGACCTTACGTGTGCCCTTCCGTCTGGGAGGGATGTCTTAGATATAGATATCCACAGGAGAGTGAACGGAGAGTGTGCCACTGGTCGTGGTCTTGCCCTTCGATAGAGGCAGCCTGCGGGTGAAGATAGGGCGGTCGCTTGTAACTGTTTCACGAAAATCCCGCCATAAGTGTAGTTTGACACGAGCGCATCCAATGCAGATGTGATTCAGATCATTTCTTGATGGAGACGATGGCGAGAGCGAAGCCAACTGATCTGAAGTGCAAGTGGTTCGGGCTGAGGCATGCAGAGAGCAACGCCAACAGACAGGGGATCATCATCAGTGATCCAAAATCGGGTGCCACGCGTGAATATGTGCGAATAACCGACATCCAAGCGAGGTACCAGTGACACATATGGATTAACAGAGGAGGGAGTGAGACAAGCCAAGGAATCTGCAGAGCGATGGTGTCAGTCCATCAGAGAGTTACAAAGACCTGATCGACTTCTCATCTTGACTTCAGACTTTTCGAGAGCGTCTCAGACTGCTGATGTGTTCAGGAAGACCATCATGGTGAAATCATGATATCGCGGTATCCAACATTTCTCATGATTGACCACAGGAACAACAGCCGACCTTATTCTCTCAAATCGATTACGAAGTGACTCCCATCCTTCGCGAGAGAGTATTTGGTGATTTAGAAGGAAAGAGTAACGAATTGTATTCTCTCATTTGGGAAGACGATCTCAATCAGGTGATACGATCGTTCGCATCATCGAGCTGGACGGCTGATCATGAAAAAGGGAGAAGATTTTGAAAGTCATGGCTCAGAATCCATCCGCGCCGTGTTAGATCGAGTCACATCTCTCATCGCTCAGACCGACTCGAGAGGCGTGGACCAATGGATCATCTTTGTGAGCCACGGAGACGTATTGCAAATCACCCAGACATGGTTTCGCTCCATAGCTGGCAGGCTGCACAGGTGACGATCATCGCAAAAAAGCATAGCATCTCCTGAATGGGGATAGATCTCTCTCCCACTGGACGAATGCTGAAATCAGATCACTCAATCGATGAGATGACAATGGGACATATGAATGGAAAATAAAATTCTTCTGTGCAAAACGAAGCGTGATTTATGACTATCGACACAAAATGAGATCAATGACTTCTTGCATGGAAGAGATTGAATGAGCAATATTGGTCGAATTTTTTGACAAAAACACAAACGCCACGCTGATGATTACACATCCACTCAGCTCCTTCCTCTATAACAAAGTTTGATTGACGAGATTGCTCGATCATTCATCTATAACATCGGCTAGGAACAGCATATCAGGACCGACTGTTCAAATAATACACTACCTCGGCTCAGTCAGGTGCGCATCCTCCACACGATATGAAAATGTTCAGTTCGATACCAACATCTCCAATCTCGATCTCATCATTTACATACCACTTCTCATCCTCGCCATCCATCACGACGCTCGAGGACAGCGTTCGCTGAAAGCGATTCTTCACTATTCCAAGATCATGATCAGGGCCGATCAGTTCTGTCCTCCCACACTGTCCTCATCGAACCGACCTGATTCAGAAAACTGAGCGAAAACAAGAACCCAGCTCTATTTAGCCAACGAGGACCGCAGTATGACGAAAATTAGACGTCACTAAGGTCTTCTTCAGGTGGAAATCAATTTGACAAAGTAACCAGTCCTGTTCCAAAGGAGAAGCCCCGTTCTATATTGCGATGTCCACGTCAATCTCGCGTGATGAATCGGTTTCACTTCGGAGTTGTTGGTCACTCTCATGATGTTATTCCTCAAGTTTGCGGCTCTAGAGATGTGGGCTAGACTGTTGGTCTGTGCTCTGACCACATCGTGCCTCGTGATGCTGTCGGCGTTGGCGGTCAAGGCCTCGGGATACAGTCAAGGTGAGCTATGCTGTATCTTCTGTCGGTGATAGACTCGGCAGGTCCGGTGGAACATGAGATCACGATGCACTCCACCATCGAGCACGATGGACAGCCGCTCTCCCAATCCACATCTTTCCTCTTCGGTCGGCCGATCCATCTCATCTCGGCTATTCTATTCTTCTTCACTTCGAAGAGATGGAGTGTACCCTCATCGAAAGAGATGAGCACCCTTCCCTCTTCCATGCTTGTCTTACTCCTTTTATCTCACGGGTGTGAGGCGCAGTCGAACCCAGCGCTGATCAACACGATGAAGAGCATCTGGTCCAGTCTCGGAGGTGAAATGAAAAGACGATCCAAATGCATCGTATCATCATCATCTCACACCGACACCACCACGATCTTTAAACCATCTAACGTCTCACGTTGAACAGGTCCCGTTGGGTACTGGAACGGAACAGACGTGAATCATCATCCAATCACATCCCATCTTCTCTAATCCGTTCATCAGGTCTGCTTCTTCAACAACTACGTGGGAGTCTATTGTGACCCCACCAACACTTACCCCACACGAATCGCTTACACGGGCTGGAAGGGATCTCTCTCCGGATCGATCCCTTCGATCATCAGCAGCCTGGTCAATCTGACGAAAATCGATTTCTCGAATAATGCCCTGACCGGACCGATTCCGGATTCGATCTGTGAGACACCATCCCTGAAGATGAGAGAGTGAATGATGATCAGGTACGATGAGCCAGCTGAATTACTTCGCACTGCCGACGAACCAAATTACCGGGCCCATCAATTGCTTCGGTGACCTCTTATCGATCGAATCTTTCGGCTGACGTGTGAAGCACCTCAACTGACGTATCTGAATCTGAGGGGTAACCCGCTGACGGGTCCTATTCCGTCGTCCATCTACAACTTGACGCAACTGCAGACTCTGTGGATGGTGAAACACGATATACAATTTCTCGAGGCTAATGGATGGCAGGACACGAACCAATTGAGCGGAAGTGTATCTCCATCGATCGGGAACCTCGTCCGTCTCAATTATCTCAATTTTGGTGTGAATCAGCTGAGCGGCTCGTTACCTACCTCCATCTGTGAGACGACTCGAAACTTATCATCGCCTCGTCTCTTCAAATGCTTCAGCGTTAAATTGACTCAGAGTCAGGCAATTTGAATAACCTGACCTACCTCAACTTTGGTACGAATCAGCTGACGGGTTCGATTCCTTCTTGCATCGGTAATTTAACTCTAATGAGTGAATTCTACATGGTATGTGATCTTATCCCTCCATTTCTCATACAGAACAGGACAGCAACCAGCTGACTGGGAGCATACCACTCTCCGTCGGAAATTTGATCAGTTTAAACAAGACGAGTTTAAATAATAACTCTCTCAACGGCTCTATACCGTCGTCTCTATTCAGTCTCCCTTCTCTGTGGCAGATCGATCTCAGTTCAAATCAGCTCACGGGAGCTGTCCCCGCCAGAAGCAACAGTCTGTCCAATTTACAGAATTTATACCTGCAGAACAATCAGCTGAGGTTATCTGGTTACGTTGAAGTGACAAAGAACTGCAACATGAGCGGTAATCCATTCTACTGTCCTCAGCCGCTGAACGTGGCCACGTTATGCAACAGCACGGTGACGTGTGTACCACAGTCAGATCCAACCATCACGGACACAATGAAAAGCTTATGGGCGGGCTTAGGAGGTGAACGTCGATATCATCCCATCGAATCATCTTGTGATCACGTTCTACCCACATCACCATCGATGGTCACCGTCTGAAAGGAGACCAGGTCCGTCTGGCTACTGGGTGGGAAGAAACGTGAGTCATTCTCTCTCGTGCTTCATCTCACTGATCGAACAGGTGTGCAACTCTGCTGATTATCGAGGCGTTGTCTGTACTGGAGATGTACCCACGCAGATCATCTACAATCGAAACGCGGGCAACTTGGTCGGTTCCATTCCAGCTGTGATCGGCAGCCTGGTCAGCTTGACTCGACTGGACTTGGGCTTCAACCTACTGACAGGTCCCATACCTGACGCCATATGTGAGTCTGCATCAATATAACGAGTGAGAGCTGACGAGTGAGCAGGCAATCTGACGCAGCTGACCGATCCGAGCTTGCAAAATAATGTTCTGACCAGCGTTCCCAGCTGCTTAGGTGATCTCGTCGTGTTTCTGTTCTTCTGTCAGCTGATGGACAACAGGAGATCTGACACAGTTAAAGACGCTATATCTACGATACAATGTGCTAAACACGACCATACCCTCTAGCATCTACAATCTACTACAACTCCGAGCCTTGTATCTGGTACGTGATGCCTCTGTATAGGCTCAATCCATCTGACGATGGATAGGACTGGATGTCTCTGACCGGTCCTGTGTCTCCTCTCATTGGAAACATGACGACTCTACAAGAGTTGTACATTGGAGCCAATCAGTTCAACGGAACGATCCCCAATTCAATCTGTGAGCCACATTGTGATGAATCTGTGAGTTGACGTGAAGGAAGGTAATCTGAAGAACTTGACTCTGCTCAACTTGGGTACAAATCAGTTCACTGGATCCATTCCTGCTTGCTTCTCAGGGTTGACACAACTCAATCGATACTATCTGGTACGTCTTCTCTTCACAAGAAACGTCTGATGATGTACAGGACAGAAATTACCTGACTGGACCTCTTCCATCGATCAGCAGCTTGACAAATCTGATGGATATCAACGTAGGAAACAACAATCTGACGGGCACACTGCCTGATTCGATCTGTGAGTCTGTCGATGTGTCCATCTACATCGAGACTGACGAGAGAAAGGTAATCTGCAGAACATCACTCGACTGGGATTGGGACCCAATCAGCTGACTGGCAGCATTCCTCTCTGCATGAACAACATGTCGTCTCTCTCATCGCTGACCTTGGTGACTGTTGTGTTGATGATGCAGATGAGACTGACAGAGAGATGCAGGGAGGCAATCAGATGAACGGAAGCATACCATCCAATCTGATCAACCTTCCATCACTGACACAGCTCGATCTGAGTTCGAATCAGTTCACTGGCTCTGTTCCTGCAAGAAACATCAGTCTGCCCGGCCTGCAGAGTCTGTACGTGCAGAACAACCAGCTCAGACTGTCAGGATACATCAACGTGACGACAAACTGCAACATGAGCGGCAATCCATTCTACTGTCCTCTGCCGTTGAACGTTGCCACTCTGTGTAACAGTACGGTGACGTGCGTGGCACAGTCTGACCCCGCTCTCGTTCTTCTCATGCAGACCCTGTGGTCCAGCCTGGGAGGTGATTCATCCATCTCATCCCTCCATTCTTCCTCGTGATGGTTTCGACTAAACGAACTCAATTCTCTCTTCAGGTCCATCAGGTTTTTGGATCGGAAGAGATGTGAGACAATCCATCCCGCGATTGCATCTGACCCCGGTAGGTCTGTAACGCCATCGATTACGTCGGTATCACTTGCACTGCCAACGTCCCCACACAGTTCACCTACAACGGCGGAAACGGCCCACTCAACGGAACCATTCCTTCCATCGTCGGACTCCTCACGAATCTCACTCGATTCGACGTGGGAAATAACGCACTGACTGGAGACGTTACCTCTGCCATCTGTGAGTTTCTCACACGCGATCGTGATTTCCTGACGTTCAAACAGGTGATCTCACACAGCTGACGTATTTCAGCATCGCGGCGAATCAGATCACGAGCATCCCCAGCTGTTTCGGTGCGTCGAATCTTCCGTTCTCTTCCTCTGATACGATGGGCAGGCTCGCTGACGCAGCTGACGACCCTTAACTTACGATCGAATCCCTTCGCTTCGAATGTGTCCCCCAGCATCTACACTCTGACTCGATTGCAATCACTGACTATGGTGCGTTGGGATGATTCTTCAATGTCCTGATCTACGGCAGCATCTCTTATTACAGACGAGCTTATCACCTGCCATAGGCAACCTGACCAACTTGAGTTATCTCAACGCAGGGTTAAATTCCATGGCGGGATCCATTCCAGATTCGATATGTGAATGAAGATGAAACGATCCATTTGAACTGACGGACCATAAGGTAATTTGAACAAGCTGACTTATCTCAACCTCGGTACGAATGCGTGGAATGGATCGATACCTCCTTGCATCGGTAATTTGACTCTATTGAAAGAGATCTACCTGGTAACGATATTCATCTGTAATCTCGCTCATCGATGTCAGGATCACAGTAAATTGATAGGGGACATTCCTGTTTCGTTCGGTGGTCTGGTCAGTATGATGAGGATGGATTTAGGATACAATTCCCTGACTGGCTCGCTGAATGACTTGATCTGTGAATACGATGAAATTCAAATCGATGGTCTGACGAACACGAGGTAACATGAAGAACGCCACTTATCTCGGCGTTGGACCCAACAATTTGAACGGATCGATCCCATCCTGCGTCACGAGCTTAACGCAGCTCACCGAACTCAGTCTGGTGATACATCACGTTCCAACCAACGTCCTCACTCGATCTACAGCCATCCAGTCAGCTCTCGGGATATATTCCATCAGATCTCATCAACCTTCCAAACTTATCTAAATTGGATCTGAGTTCGAATCAATTGACCGGTACGGTACCCTCCCGAAACGGCAGTCTATCCGGCCTGCAGAATTTGTACCTGCAGAACAATCAACTGTGGTCGGTTGGATACATCAACGTCATCTCCAATTGCAATCTGAGTACAAATCTGATTCCCTGCAATCCTCCTATCAACGTGTCGATCGCTTGCGTCAATTCGGTGGGATGTACTACCTATTATACCATCTATCCATACAGCAACGCGTCAGAGAGTGAGTCTTGATCGTTGTCTCTTGTGAACGACTGATGATGGTAGTCATGATTCTCGCGGGTGCATCCAATACGAATGCCACTGTGTACTTATCGGGTCAATTTAACAACTTGGTCATCGATTACACTGGTTACGGAAATAACATCACGATGATTAATAGTTCAATGTCGACCGTTACTGGTTATGTTTCGATCAATCTGTCCAATATGGGCTACTTTTCGGTGAGTCCTCATTCGGATATTAAGATCAACGTTAATCGTAGAACAGATGAGGGGCGTCAGTTTCAGTAACGTCAACAGTGACAAGTCCATCATCCGCGTGGACAGCACACAATCCTTCACCCTCTCTTCGATCTACTTCTCATCCATCTCCTCACTCTGTAAGTACACTCGTGCCATTCATACGGTCAACTCATCGATAAACAGCTGTGATCAATCTGACCAACGTGGCAAGTGCAAAGATGAATGACGTACGTCTACAATACTTCGCGACAACGGGTGGAACTTCAGGTGAATTATTCCACCGTGAACGAATCAGCTGAATAGAAATCGCAGGCGCGATTGAAGTCAGTGGCAGCCCGTGTTATTTGTCCATCAGCAACAGTCTATTCTCAGGCAATAATGCTTCGTCTGGTGTCATTCATTTACAGTCCATCATGTCTTCACTGTACAGCACGAACAATCAGTATTCGAATAATATTGTGATGAACCACGGTGGTGCTTTATACACGCAGAGTGGAATCCTCTCTTTCTCCTCTGATACGTTCATCAACAATCGAGCACAGAAGAATGGAGGTGATATTCGATTCAGTTCAATCGAATAATTAACGTTCGATAAGGTGCGATCTACGGGGGTTCCGGTAGTGTCATCAGTCTGATCAGCTCGACCGTCATCGGTGGTAGTGCAGGGCAGGGAGGATGTGTCTATTCGGCTGGAACCTTATCCATCACCTCCACAAACTTCTCTACCTGCTCTGCAACGTCCGACGGAGGAGCTGTCTACAGCAACGGCGGAATCGTCAACGTGAACGGAGGTTCTATGTCTGGCGGCTCGGCGCTGGGAAATGGAGGCGCTATCTGTTCATCCGGTGAGTCTCGTCTACAAAGTCCTTCAATGTGAATGGATCGTTTGACGCTCATCGTGATTCAGGTTTGGTCAAGCTGTCGTCCGCTGTCGTCACTGGTAACACGGCCGGAGTGGGAGGAGCTATCTACACCACGAATTCTGCCGTCATCTCCTCTTCTTCCTTTGTGAGATTTCTACGATGTCATCTCATACGACCCTTCTCATTCATACACAGGCCAACAATAACGCTTCGACTTTGAAGGCTACAGTCTACAGTCTGGGCTCTCTCTTAATCACGTCCTCTCAGTTCAACTCGTCCGATTCCAACATCCTCTTCTCTAGTGGCTCTGTCATACAGAACGGCAACACTTTCCATCTGTCCGGCGACGGCACCATCGAAGTCCTGGGCGGAGCATCCATCGTGACCAACAACCGCTTCTTGCAAGACGGATCGACGCAGGCGGCAGTCAGACTGACTCAGGGAGGAGCTATCGTCAGAGACAGCTTCTTCACCAATCCAACGAACGTCACGATGGTGTCAGCGGAGGGAAGCAGCACGGCGATCAACTCGAATAACGTACTTGTATGAGGAATAATTTTTGCACCAAAACACGATAAATGAGTTACAATCAGCGTGGAATTGTCCAATTCGTATACTGCGAGATTTATCTTCTGAAAATGTAGGATGATGGGAATGCACGTGACGTTACACACTTCAAAGTCGTTCTCATGATGGGCTGACTCGGCCACTCCATCACCGTCAACGTCCATCATCATCATCATGAGAAACGAGATTCATTCTCTTCATTCGATTGCAGTATATTCAGCTCCAGAGATGCGGCCTGGCAGAGACACAAATCCTGCACCTCCCTTGACTTGATGATGATAGTAGAGGTGACACAGAACTGAAGACGACCATTTGAGAATCATCCAACATTGGACTGCTGTCATATAGTCTTGTGCATGTGGACTGTCATGTCTAAAGGCAGTGAGTGATGATGTGTGGGAGGTGATGGGCTCACTTTAAGACACCGATGGTGATGAAGAAGATCATGGCGACGAAGCTGAAGACGACACCTGACAGATCGATCAACATCTCATCATGATCGCGAGATAATGAATCATAAATTGTTTGTTCAAGATTTAAAATTCCAAAATCATGGATGATGCATGATTGGAATGTCGATGCTACATGATGGATAGACGGGAGAGCTCACCGACAAGAGCGATGAAGGCCTTCATGTGAAGTGATAGACTGGACTCGCCAGGATAAGCCGTCAATTTTTGGCCACTCAGGCTGTGATGAGCGATCATATCGAAGACCAACCAAGTGGCGAAGATGAAAGCGATGGCGCCGGCGAAACCTGCATCATTCAGACAACTGACATTCCAATGACGGATTAATGAATCGGAGATGGAAAATGGATGATGGAAAATACCTGTTCCCCAATAACCTGAAACGAGTCATTAGACGATGAGAAATTAAAACGTACTGTATTTGAGTGGAAAGGCAACCATAGCCGCAACCCCCGCGAGACTGCCGAGGATGTAGATTCCCAATAGAACCCTTGTCTCTGTCACCAACTGACGCACGAAGAATCACGTTCTCACTTGGGGTAGAAGAGACAGCAGCCCATGTTGCTCGATGATCGGTTTGATGCTACTGAGAACTCGGCTGAATCGATTCTTGCGTTTATCCGCATTGAAGAGTTGTAGTTGTGACCGTTGAAAACTGCCAGCTCACACGAACACACCTCAACAATCACACGATGCCAACTGTAACTGACGTCTTCCTCTTCCTCATTTCACTCATTCTTCCACCTCTCGCTGTGAGTCGTAATAGGATGAAGCTGTCTCTGAATCATGGGATAGGTTCTCATTATGGACGGCTGCAGGTGGATGTTCGTGCTCAACATCATTCTTTGCATCTTTGGGTGGTTTCCTGGAATCGTCCACGCTCTCATCTTGTGCATTGGAGGATGGCACAGCGACTCCGCTCTGATCGAGCACCGCAGATACTGAGCAGAATCTCCATACGATAAACTTATTTTATATCACACAATCGTCATTTCATGTGATGTGATTCTAATTGTGACGTTGGTGTCACAACCACAACCACAGTTCAGAACGATTTGTCACCGACAGAGAAGCAAACGATCGTTATCACTCCACACCACTATGACAAAGATGAAGCTTCCAAAGATTCGATATTATTACGCATCACAAGTCTGTGCCAATGTTTCTCGCGTACGATGCAGGTATGGAAGTTCCATCGTTCAACATGTGTCGCACTCTTTCGTCCCTGGCTGTGCATTCTTCAGCTCCTGCCACCACACGCACAGCACCCATGGCTCTCGCACTCTTCACGAGTTCGCTCGTTCTAGGGATACGGATCTATCCACATCGTCATCATTGTCCTTCTTCGTGGAACATGGTCTCATTACCTTTTCAAATTCTTCAAAGACAAGAGTCAACTTCAGAATGTCCAGAGGTTCTGAAGCGGAACAGTGCTTCTTCAGGATGCGACACAATACGGCACAGTCTTCCCTGCATCTCATCAGATCGAGGTGACGAATGAAATACGAACATGGCTTGATTTGCTCCTTGTCCTAAGTGAGGCGAAGTTGGATGAGCAGCATCTCCAATCAGTAAGACGCGACCTCTATGCCACACGTCCAGAGCCGGTCGGTCATAAAGCCCGACCTCTCGTTGTCAGCTCCATCGCGTCCATCATGTCTTCACCTTGATGATGCGATCTGTCGTCTCCATCATCTGTCGGATCGATGCACCCCAGTCGGTGAATGTGGACCGCCGCTTGAACTCCTCCTGCTCTTCGTTTGTCATGCCTTTCCAGACTTCAGGTTGCTCAGGTTCAGGCAGGGTGGCAGCCCAAGCGATCTCTCCTTCAGAGTAGCCGTAGGCGACCATGAAGCTGTTGACTCCGTAGACGTTGAGGAAATCACCTGTTGGATGATGAGTCGCACGTATGATCATTGGAGGTGTGATTACCGTCGCAGATCGAGTCTGGCTTGGGAGAGAGACCGATCGTTTGGGTGAGACCCGTGTACTCTGGTGGTTGAAGTCCAAATAGTTGTGACCTTCCAACAGAATGTATTCCATCGCAGCAGAACATGCAACATCCATCGACCTGTGTCCCGTCTGAGAAAATCGCCGAGACACCTGCAATGGTGAGGACTGATCAGAACGCAGATGTCACCATCAGCATCTTCTTGTATGGTCTTTAGACTCTTTCCGTATTCGACGCGTAGACCCTCTGACGCGAGACGATCGATGAGAAGTTTCTGCAATGTGAATCTCTTGATCCCGATCTGTGGATAGCCGTAGAGAGACGTGAGCTGTGACAAGTGATCATTGGATCGGCGATGGAGTGAAGAGCCAGGATTCTTTCGAATGCCATGGACTGTTTCAGAACCTGCGAGGATTCAGCTGGAATCATCGAAAATCACATCATCACATCTCCTGCGAGGTCGATCGTGCCGAGGGATCTGAGACCATTGGGGGACAACGATAGAGACCCTCCCACGTCCTTCACCTGATTGACTCTCTCGTAGATCACCGGTGAGAATCCCTCCTTCTTCAAGTGTAATGCTAGAACACAACCTGCGATACCCGCTCCGATGATGATGATGCGACCTCTTCTCTCCATCTGTGTCGTCTGTCGAATGCCTTCCCTACATCACATCGGTGGATGACATTCCGAAACGGGATCCTTAAGTGTCGGGGTGAAAAACGCTTATCTGAATGCCACTGTACTCTCAGACGTACATAAATTACCCCATTCCCCGAATGAGAGTGACGATCACGATACGATTCATCCCGATGGACACCCGATCTGGTTCTTCTTTGTCCATCGAGTCGAGAAGAACGATGACCATTCATCATCGTTCGATTCTTTATGGATTGGTGTCGCTGACTTTTTGTATCTTGGCCAACGTGAAGCTGAAACGTTTTGCATTCTCCTCGTTCGAATACGCAGCCATCAGATTTCCCTTGTTATCAAAGCTGCGAGGCCAGACCGCTCGAGGTGACAGAGACTTCGTCCCTCCCTCGTAACAGATCCACACCTGTATCCTTCAATTCGTCTCCTCTACCTCTATACCTCACCTGCTGGCGGTTCTCTATGGCCAATTCGAGCGCTGCCTTCTTCTCTATTTCTACGGCAGTGTCTTCTGTTGATTTGGCTTCTTCTTTCTTATCAGTGTCTTCGGTTGAGACTTTTTTCGGCCTGCCTCGGCCTCGTTTGACGGGGGCAGGGGCTATGGTTGTGTCTTCTGACGTCTCCATCGTGGTGGTCTCTGTGTCATCTGATGAGCTGTCGGTCGTCTTCTGTGGAGGAGTGAGGTGTGGTGATGGATGGATGTTGGATTTCTATCGATCGAGACGATGATGATGTGGAATCATGCCCATCCATCACACATTGATGATGTCTATTCGTCGTAATTGATGAATCGGCCGATGATGAGCAATGGAAAGATCATGTGAATGGCGGAGATGTTGATGGTGCGATGATCAGATAAAATGACGAAAGAATTACACACCTTTGTCTTCTTTGTCTTCTTCCCCTTCTCTTTCTCCACGAAAGTCTTCACTTGACCGGCGTGCTGTTCGAGAAATAATGTGAGAGAGCAGTTTTTCAAGACTTCTATTGTCATGATCACATCATCCAGTGCTCTATGTTTTTCTTCTCCTGCTCCTACTCAGCTTTTCTCTTCTCATGACCGCAATTGTAAAGTGAAGAGATGATGGTGATCATGCGAATCGAGAGTCAAGAGTTGTCCTATCCTCATACTCACCGAGATCGAAATAATGTCCCAACGAAGCCATCTTCAGGTCTCCCGCTCTGTGACCGAACGTGTTCCTCAACAGAGGTAATGTGTCTATGCATCGCAATGGTGACGGCGCTGCTCTCCCCAATTTCTCGTATTCTTTCGTAATCATCTTATTGTCGAAAGAGAGAATGTTGTGACCCGCCCAAACTCTACCGTTCAACATGTGAAAGATTCGATCTGCTACTTCATCGAAGGAAGGAGAATCGTCCACCATATCTGAAGGATTAGAATGATGGAAGATGAGTATAGACACCTTGTGTGATGTGATTGGCATCGATGGACCTCTGTGTTATCTTGTCTGATTTGATAAGGGTTTCGTATCGATCGATCTGAAGTCGTTTCAATGTAAATGACTTTGGTCAGACGGTCACCTCGACAAATGTGGTGGCGTGTAATACGATAGCACCAAACTCAATCACATCATCATTGGGTATCGTGGTTTCGATGTCATAGAATACGATGCAATCGCCGGGAGGGATTTGCTCATCGTCTTTCGTAGTGGAGGTCGATTGTCGGTTGGATCCTGTGAGTTCTGTATTTGATGATGTTGTATTCGATGTAAGCTGTGGATTGCCGTATGAGGTGATCTGCTGTTCAATGACACTCAGGACACCACCCATGATGGACAATTCAAATGATCGTGTTGGGCGCGAATGTATTTTATTCTCTTTTTGGTTCATTTCAGAGATTGAAAAACTGACAACGCTATTCATTCTCTACCTCCTCCAAAGGAGGGGCTATTTCTCTATTGTCTGCCCACAGTATAGTTTGATCGACAGTGTCTAAATCAGAACCGATGAATTGCATTTTGAGTTTCACAACTGTGAATTTGTCTGCATCTTTTTTTGAATCGTCGTGTCAGATCGTAATGGCCACCGCACTGCGAGGATGGACAGGAGCTGCATTATCAGAGGGCGGTAGGCCATTCTTACTCCATGCAGAAGTCGAGACTATTATGATTAATCACGTGGGAATCTATCTAGAGTGCGTATCTCTATCACATCGATTCGCTATAGATAATTGATTCTCGACAGAGATAAGAAGACGGATTATGATAAGGGCGTAGTGACACTGACTAACACGAGAATCATATGGTGCGACGAAAATCGTCGATTACCTGCCATCAGTCTCCTACTGACTCAAATCTTATCTGTAGAGGATCAGGTGACTCCATCTTCTGATGAATCTCATCCGAGATCACCGACCATTCGACTTAGACATCTTACATCAAGTTGGCATCGAGTCCGAAGATCAAGATCGTATTAGAAGGTGTCTCTTACAAATTTTCATTCAGAAACGGAGGAAAAGACCAATTTTTAGACAAAGTACACAAAAACATAATGGCCGCTCGCGTGAGCCCGACATGCGTGATGTGAAAAGTTGATTCTCTCTAGGAAAAGAGTAAACAAGCAGCAGCGGCACCGGCTGCCAAAATACAGAAGGAGTCATTCACGACAGACAAGGCTGGCATTTCGGGCATCATCAGGTGAAGATCTGTTCATCAGATGCATCTGATCGATACCACAGACAACAAGAAGACAGAAACAAACAAGCGGACGAGACTCTGACGCAAGCTTTCACGGATCTAAAGGCGTTGATGCAGAAGGTGAACTTGCTGTCTGATGATCCATCACATGATGATCACGATGAGGATGATCAAGATGATGATGATCAAGACGATTGATTTTGAGAAGGCAGGAGACATGGTACAATTAGCGGAGAAGTTGAGCGCTCAGCAAGCTAAGAGCAATCCGAGCGCACAAGAGGATCGTGAGCTGAAAGAGGCTCTGTTATCTATCGGTATCGCCTCCCCCGTAACCAAGTGAGGATTCACGATGATTTCATCTCATTTATCTCACGATATTCTTCTCTTCGTTTGAAATATTTTCACGTCTGATTCACATCTGTTCATCGACATAATGGATATCTATTCGTACACGTGATGTTCATTCGGCCGTCACATTTGTCTTCAAAATGTAAAATTTTCGAACGTATCAAACGATCGGCATCGCACGAGACGTAAAAATGCATAAGAGTCTGAATCCAGCGCAGAAATTCGGCGGGATCAATGTATCACGAGCAATTGTCCAGACAACTCTGCGACTGGCTGCAGAAGCCACTCAAGGAGAGATACGGTAACATGCTCTCTCTGTGTGACCTCTACTGTCTCTTCAATCGAGCGAGAGGCACGGCTCTCATCAGTCCAGACGACCTCCACAAAGCGTGTTCTCTATTTGAGACGATGCATTTGCCCCTGAGGTGTGTGGTCATTCGATGTAAAATCTATTCGACTTACGATAATAGGTTGAAAAAGATTGGCAGTGGTGTCTTGGTCGTGACATCTTGTATCCTCTGATGATTCCACTTTTACATCTATCCTCTTCCTTCACTTTCATCAGCCGACAGTGATGACGTGACGATGTCGAAGCAGATCGCAGAGTATGTAAAGATCCACGGGCCTCAGACACCGTTCGAAGTTTCAGTCGGGAGGAACATCTCACTCGCATTGGCAACAGAGCAGCTGCAGGTGAAGATCATCACATCGCGATCACATCGCATCTCATCGCGATGCGATCGCGATCACATGCGATCATCACGATGACGAGGCCGCAGGTGGCAGAGAGAGTGGGTGCGTTGTGTAGAGACGAAACCTTTGGTGGCGCCACCTTTTATTTGAACTACTTCTTGGATGAAGATTGCATTCAATACATCCGTGGTGCGGCATAAAAGATGCATTCTTGTTGGTGTGTTCACATCATTGCCCCCGTTTTTCTCAGACGATTTAACATGCTGACGGCTTCTAACCCCAATTCTCCTTGTTTCGGTAGGGTGAAGTTCATCCTCTCTACGTGTCTTCAGTATTTTGCTCCCAAGTTGAATTCGAATCGATGGAAACTCACTGGATAGAGTAGGTGACGACCTCGTCTTCTCCTTCTCTTTCTCGATGGATTCTCTCATGTTCTCATCGTAAGCTCGTTCCAGGGTGACGTTAAAATCCACCAACAATTTGAAGAAATCTTCCGGCTTGTCTGTGATGCCATCTTGTCCGTAGTAATTGATGACTTCTTTGTATCTCGTCTCCATTTCTGTATTAGTCGTCATGTTGACGATCGACATGAGATGATGAAAAGTTTACCTTTGTAACACTTTTCTACCTCAGCTAGCTCCTCCGATGCGCTATCGAAGAACTTCTGAACGAATTCTGAGCACACATTTATGATGAGGATGTTAATTTCACCTTCATCTGATCGACAAAATTGGGCTCTTGTGCCACCGTTAATTCTTTCTCTAAAATCGAAATCTCTCTTCTCATGTCTGATAAATCTTTTCTTATGGAAGACGTTGCAACTGAGTCGAGTCAATCTCAAAGAAGATGAAAGTCTCTCACTCTTGGAGGCCGCTTCTAATTCGTTCAGCTCTGACCAGTAGTCCTTAATCTCTGCAAATGTGGGACTCTGCATCATGGTGGCGAAATAGTGAAGTAACGTTTTCTTTCCTTCTGACATCTTCGTGTCGCTCATCTGTAATCGTGAATTCGTCAATTCGTGAATCATCGATTTACCTTCGATAAGCAATCGATGGTGAAGCCGTAGGCTGAACCTCTGAAGCTTCCTCCGTTGATGAAATTACCGAGAGCTAACACCACCTGATGGGATGAGCATCGCATCAAGTAATTTAATATTCCTACCTCCAAAACTCGCGCAAACTTTTGACTCCCTCTCAGTTGCTTGCAGGCTGCCGTTACAGTCTGAATGAACTGTACATAAAGTTACACTTGACTTGTCGTCTGCCTACTCACCGGACGGATCTCCCTCATTTGTCCGTCTAATTTCATCCGAGTCTGCCACGATTCGAGCCTAGGAACCAACCTCGGTACATTACTGATCTACTCGTCTTCAATGCTTTCTTACTCAATCAAACTTCACCTCCACCATGACATTCTCAACGAAACCAAATGAACTCTTCTCTTCGTAATCCAGCAGAGAAACCACTTCTTCCTTCGTGGGCGCGTATTTGATTAGATTTTGAATCATCCTCTGGTTGATGCGGCTCTCGTCTAATTCTATGATGGCTTTCTTGATGGCTTCGGGAGTCATTTTCAGCGGAGATAAGATGATGGCTGATCGTTCGTCAGTCATCAGGGCGAGCTACGTTGTATCTTCACATAAGTTGTTGACTTTCTGTGGATCGACGAGATTGAGAAGCTTCTCTTTGCTGCTGTTGATGCGCTGGAGATGAGGAGACAGCGCAAAGTCGGTGCTGGAGTTGATCTTAAACAATTGTTCGATCTCCTGGTGAAATTGATCCAACTCGAGGTCTTTTGCCTGAGCCCAGAATGTATCGTGCACCTATCATCACGATTCAACTCTTCGTCCATATTGATGTGAGAATGATGGGTGAATCGTCTATTCTGAATACTCACGGCTGAAGTTGGTAGTTTCTTCCATTGGAATCCCTTCAATTTGACCGAAGGCTGGATGTTCCTCTTTGTCGGTAGATTGTTCTTCATGTTCGGGCCTCCGGGTGGGCCAGGCGGCCCTGGCGCGCCCGGCGGTGGTGGTGGGCCCGGAGGAGGGGGAGGGGGAGGTCCATTATCCTCCATATTCTTCATCTCTTCTGCCACTCGATCTAACGTCTCTTCTTCTTTTCTGGTTTTAGACGTCAATTTGAAGTGAAAGAGGTAATCACGGATGATGTCGATGTGACGATGATCGTTTGATGATGGTGGAATAGAGAGCTCACTTGACGTTCTTGAGTGCTTCTTCGATATCGACTCTCTTCTTCTCGAGATCATCCCACTGCTTCTTCAGCTCTTCTCTCTCCTTCGCAGCTTCTTCCTTTGCAATCTCTAACTCGATCCATTCTCTTCTCAACTTGTTCATCTCTTCTGATTTCATGTCCAACATCTGCTGCAAACCTTTTTGATTGTCAAAACCTCACGTTTGAAAGAGATTTCACCTTCTAATTTGAGAGGAGCGACCAGTTGAGGCATCTTCTTGGGAGGTGGTTGTTGTGGAATGTTTTCTTCGTCACTTTGACTGTACTCTTCTTCAGAGCTTGTGTCTTCCAACAGCGAAAGCTCTTCGGTAAGTGATGCTGCACTCTCTTCAGTTTCACTCTCACGGTCATGATCTGTCATGATCTTCATGATGATCACTTCTGGTGATCATCGTCAACAACTTTTCCTCACCCATTCTAGCGTCGCCTCGAACTGATTGAGGTGCACTTCTCGATTTTGTCTTCGAACTCTTGACATCTTCGTTCTTTGTCACCTCGAAGGCCTTGGCCAAATTGGCAACACTGTTGCGCAGGCCCAATTGCTTCCTGTCATTCTTCTCTTCCGCTCCATCGAGCGATTCCCTGATCTCGATCAGCTCCTGAAAATCGCGAAATTTCGTCCGATTCTACCTCATTTCGGCGTACTGGTGCACTCTGCCGTGCGGCACGGCGGGAGATCGTGTGGGCTCCGGTCTTATTGTAGATGGGACACCGTCTTCGTTTTCGCTCCATTTTTCGGAATAAATGGAGTCGTAGCTGGTGCTCCTGAATGGAACACATGGCCTCGCAGCGTAACGATCTCCTCTGGCCATTCGATTCAAAGGTCCATCTACGTGAGTTGATGTCATCTCATCAGCGATGACATCAACCGCGACATCAACCGATCTCGCATGGTGAAGTTTGACGAAGGTGGGTGAGTCGCCCTGGAGTCCAATGGCTTCGTCTGCCTCTTCTCTGGCCTTCTGCAGGGTGACCTGCAGACGAGAGACCTCTTCTGTCAACTCGTTCATCTTGTCCTCCCTCTTCGTCTTCTCTTCTTCCACCTGATTGGCCCTCTCTTTCTCTCTCAGTAATTCTTTGTCCACCTTTCAATATTCAATCATTGGTGTTCGTCTTCTCACTCATCTTGTGTTGATGAATGTGATGACTTTTTCGAGACGAGTTGATGATGGTAGATGATGGAACTCGACTCACGATCTCTTTCTGTTGGATGATGTAAGCTTCTTGCAGGGACAATTGCATTTTCTCTTGTTCAAAGATATTTTTCAAATTTTTAACCTGTTTGCGTTACAAGTAAAACACTGAGAGATTTACCTCTCGCTGTGCGAGCAGCAATTCTTCTTTCAACTCTTTCGCCTGACGTGATGACGCTTTCATTCTCTCTTCCACTTGAAGCTTGATTGCCTTCTGGACTTTGGGACTGAACGGCTTGTCTTCCGTTTTTTTCTTCTTCTTCTTTTCGTTTCATGAGTGGACATCATCGTCGTGTTCGCTCTTACCTTCTTATTTCTCTTTCTAACGGCCTGCATGGCTTGTTCCAATTCCTTCTTGAAGTTGAGCTCGAAGTCTTCACCTTTCTTCGCCTTCGTCACTGCCTTCTTTATCGAAGCACCCAGTGTTCCCGTGGTGAAATAAGCTTTCGTCCTTCAGAACGACGTCACCGTCTGATGATGCGATCGTCACCTGGCTCATCGTGATCACCCTTCGTGCGATAGACACCCACTTGTATCTCTCTGTGAGATGTGGTTCTCAATATATTCAACGGACTTCGCGGCGCGCTGATTTCGGTTGGTTTAGTCTTACTCTTCGGATTAGGACTCGAATTCCAACGCGGTAAAGTGTGGGTGGCGTTCGCATTCGAACTACTGGCGCTGCGGACAGGGCTGACGGACACCGATGTGGATGAGATGACCGAACGAGTTGGACTGTGCAATCTCCTGGGGATAAATTGAGAGGTGATGCGACGATGTCTGCCTCACTTTCTGCGTGGAGTCGCTAACGTGGCAGAAACGTCTCGCTTTGCGTCGCTCGGTTTTGTCTTCTTTTCTACTCTCGGTGTGGTTGGACTCTTGACAGATTTCTTCTTCTTGATGATCTTCGTTGTCTCTGATCGAACACTCTTCGTATCGTCCTGAATGGCGTCAGCGTCACCTTCCGTAGGTTCACCTTTTACCTTTTTCGTCTTTCTTTTGGTTGTCTTCACTTCTGCTGATCTGGCTCTTCGCTTTGGCTCATCTTCCGCAGGTTCTTTTGACCTCGATGAGCGAGCCCCCTCAACCTTTTTCTTCTTCTTTGGCTTTTCCATCTCTGAACCGTATCATCATCGAGCACAGGTTGACGCTCACCATCAACACTCCATGTGTCAATTCAATCGTCCGAGATCAACTGTATGGAGGGTGATGCGTGCTGCGAGACGATGATGTGAAGCCTAAAACTGACATCAACCGATTCGGGAGAATTTTCGGAGAGCTTTGTTGCTATGAGACGCCAGAGACAATAACTAAGCCTAAATATATATTCCCACGGGTCTGAGCTGATGGACCATGAAGGCGTCCAAGCACAAACAGATCATATTAGACAAAATATACGAAGAGAGAGTTCCATCAGAAGAGGAGCTGATCGACATCTTTCCAAAACTGTTCACCACACAGTCTCTCGTTCAGATCGACAAGTCTGCCCAGAATGGGGTTAAGAGAGAGGCCAGCCGAAATGATGCTTCGACTGCATTTGTCACCCGACCCGAAGATGTATCCACGAGGGTGGGGACTGCCGCAACTTCACGAAGAAGAACTGCAGACGTGAGTCCGCCCACACAGCGACACCGCTCTAACGTGATGTGAGGTCTTCCAAAAACGGAATCGGAAACAGGCAGTACCCAATCTTCCTTTCGTGTATGACGCACAGGTGAGGTCGTCTGATTCCCAGTCGGTGATTGACGTCGAGTGCTGATTCGACATCAGCCATTCAAAGAGTACACCCTACGCAGCTTTCCGAAAGACATCAAACCGAAACGAATCGCCGCGTCAGCCAACAAGAAGATCTACCTCATGGGGTCGTCAAAAGATCACGTCCAGCAGATCAAGAAACATTTCGCCAGCCCTCTATCCGCTGCTGTCATCGAGGTGAAAGCACGATTCCACACTTGCCGTGTCTGAGATGACATCAGATCGCATTCTGGTACGTTCACTCTTCACGATTCAGCGTCAACTTCTCAGAGACAGAGAAGAACAACACGTTACGCAGTCTAGCTCACAGCTTTGTCAACTTCTTAACGAGCATCAATGCGTTACGGTCGGAGACGTTCAAGGTGATGCACCGATCGTGAACGTCACCTCCTGATCTGCTCAGTTTTATCATTATTTCGTTGCACAATGTATCTTTGATGCATTCTCACAACATTATCCTGAAGATGAAGAGATGAACGGGCCGATGAAGCTGACTGTACTGCGGGACATCATCGAGCTGTTCATCGGAGACTTTTTCGAGTTCAGCTTTCACATCGAAATGTTCAGACAATTATTCGGCGATTCTGAGGTGAAGAAGAACGAGACAAAGTTTTACATCTCACGTGACGATGCGATCAGATCAGAGACCTCATTCGAGACAAAAAGATCCAATCCAATGCCAGTCCTCTCTTCTTTCAACCACCTGATACGAGGCTGATCAACTCAGACATCAGAAGAGTAGAGAGATTGGCAGCAGAACATAACGATTCACCTCGCCATTCTATCTCTTACCAAGAAGAAGATGACATCAACGAAAATCGAGCGGAAGCTGTGAAATCTCTCCTCACTCTGGACACGTTGGCCTCCGTGTGTATTTTCAGACTGACCGTCGGATTATCTGATACACCGTAGGATACACTGCGTATACCTGTATATTGGAGCAAATTCACGTTGTTCAGTGGTTATCCCAAATTGTCATTTAAAAACTTCAGCACGTATCTCAATAGTCCGATCGTGCAGGAATATTTGGGGCACAAAAATGGTCTTCCATCGACACACTTCTTACGTTGGTCTACTCATGAAAGGTCCATCGAAAAGTGAGACGACGTCAATGTCATGTGATGTCGTCGTCACTCACAACATCGTGCAGACCTTACTGTGCCGGCTCTGTTTTAGACGGTCAGGGTATATTTAAATCACAAGAGAAGATCCTGGAACATTATGCAGAACGACAGAGGGAATTAGAAGAAGACCGAAAGAAGATATCGAAACGTTTGGTCCACGCGAACACCCAGATACACATCGAAGAAAGGTTGGTCTTAAACAGCAAGGTGAGAAGATCATCGTTCTCATCACGATCATCGTCACACCTGACATCATGCAGCCGGAAGACATCCACAGGTTCTGCGGCGAACTCATGAACGGCCGAGCGGACAAGGAGAAGAAGTTCAAGACGATACAAGCCAATCTAGACGAATACGACCAGACCTTAGACAGAGCTCAACTCTTGAATCCAGACTATGGCATCAGCCTCTTAGCTCGCCCTCATGCTGGTCTCATCACTCTCGCTCAGCCAGCTCAGGCCGTGTTGGCACCCATCGATTGGAGTCTGATGGAGTCCCTGCGAAAGATTAAAGAATCAAAGACTCCGCTGCCGCAGGCTCTGTCGGGGAATAAGATTCGGTCGGCACGACCGATGACGAGAGGTGATTAGAAGATGGAGATGATGAGCTCACGCCTCGTTCAGATGTAGACGCGGAATTAGAGGACGAATTTTGAATCACGACACGATGCAGACGGTTGGTGCGTGAAGAGATGCAAGATGAAAGATGTGACTCGCGATGCATCATCGGCTCGACACGAGGGATCTATAAATATGTAGGATACTACACGTCTTTTATTTCTCATCGAGACTGTCATCGTCCTCCATCTTCTCCTCGATCGCCCTTCTCATCATCTCAAATCTGGCCCTCCCCTTCTTCAACTTCTCTCTCGCCGCAGCAAACAACTTTTCTACGTATTCTCGACTGACTAAGACTCTTCCGTCGATCGCCAACGGTGCCTCTATTCTGTGCGTGTCCACGAGGGCAACCATCACATGGCGGTTGTTAGTCGATCGTATGCTGCAGTTCTTGAGAGAGGCATCTGATCTAGCCAAGTCCAAGAGGTTCTGTGCGGTAGAGACATCCGAGCAGGAGACGGAGACGATGGGTGGCTCCATCTTGAACCAGATCTCGACGCCTTTGACTTTTCTGGCGACGGGAGGCTTTCTCGTGTGATGTTCTCCATCGTTGTTTTCTTCGTCTTCCTGCGGATCTGAGTGAGGGTGATGATGTGATGTCGAATCAGACGGTGGTCATCGTGATGATGGGGACATGATGATACGATGACACAATGTCACGATGATGATGGGAGATGATGTGATGTGCTCACGATGGCAGTGACAGCGCCTGGAGCCTCCACGGATTCTGTGGGAGTCTCATCAGACAAGAGTGGTTGCAGGATCTGATAGACAATGTCTTCTCCCTCAGGTAACTCTCCTCTGTGATCGACGTACATCCAATCGATAGAATATCCATCTCCGGGCGATTGAGTTACGATGGCCCTCCCCGAACAACTGGATGTCGTGTAGATGTTCTTCTTCGAATTAACTGTGTCTAAGAAACTGAGGATGTCTTCGTCCGCCTTCCCAGCCCTGCCAAACATGAATATGGATATCAAGTAGATCGCATCGTGAAACCATGTTAGAAAGACATTATAGAAGGTGTGATGTCACCTCGATCGATCATCTTTGTTATTGTTGAGGTTATCGACGATCTGCCTCTTCTCTTCGTGAAACGAGGAAGTTGGTTCTGCGTGTTGTATCGCTTCGATCTTTCTCTCTTTCGCCTTCATTCTCAACTGTTTCTTGTATTCACTCTTCGATACATGTTCTTTTGGGATGAAGCCAGCCGGTGGACCTTTTTTCTCCACGTGTTTATCTTCTATTTCCGTCTCTACGGTCGGTAGTTCGTCTGGCAGATCCATGATGCGATGCAGAGAGATCACGTGGTAAGAAAATCGCGGAAATTGAGAATAAACCATTTTATTTCTCTTGTTTCACTATTTATCAAACTCTCAGATTGTACAACGTGCGTTTCTGATTGATGTGGAAGACAATGATTCTCATCCTTCAACTGTCCTCCCATCACTTCCCACTCGTTGACGTCATCGGTTTGGAAGAGAAACCTCCACCCATGATGCGTGTTGCACTATTCAAGAACGAAGTTTCCAGTGACTTATCCATCTCTCTGTCCACCCATCAGACGAGACGTTTCACGACCGTGATTGCGATCGATGATGATCCACTCACACGGTAAGCTGCTCTTTTCGCTTCACCTCCCAGTATCTCTTCTGAATCTCTTGGAATTCTCTCGTTAGAGAGGAGATGTCGTGTTTGTACGTATCGACCTGGACTTCGTACATGTTGAGCTGAGAGGACAACGCCTTCAATTGCTTCTCCTTCTCCTTCAAATTGTGTTTGTACATCGAAAGTTTCTGAGCTTGCTGTGGACCTGGCAGCCGCTTGATCTGCTGTTGCAACTCTTCGATCTTCTTCTCAGACTCCTGAATGGCCAGATCTTTCTCTACCACCTACGACGCATCAGAGGGGATCTCATCATCTCGATGTCTACACCTCCTCTGTCTTCGCGATCAATCTTCGTTGTAACGTGTGGATCTTCTGAATCATCTCGTAGGCAGTGGGATCGCTTCCTTCTAATTTCCTCCACCGGTGAATGTTCATGGGATTTTCTAACTCCTCCGACAGTGCTTTGACTTTCGTTCTCTCTTGCAGCAGCTGTCTCTCCAGGTGATAAACTTCGTTTTTCAACGTCTCTACTTTGCTCGTCTTGAGTCGAATGAGGCCGAGTTCTCGCTTCAAATCCATGATCATGATCTTCAGCACTCGAATGTCTTCCAGCCTTTCGTGATACTGCGCCTCTCCTTTGGATAGCGTCGACTGTTGCACTTTGATCTTCTCGTAGAGCAGAGCTAACTCGTCGTTCTTTCGTATGAGCTGTCCTCCCAATATATTCTGAAGAAACAGTTAAGTTGGAGCTTCTATCTTCCATCATCTCACTCTCTCGTTCTTCACTCGATCGAATTCCTTCTTCTGTCGGGTGCGGTCTGAATCAGCTTCACCGATGATGTGATTCAACTTTTGAACTTCAGCCTGCTGGGAGCCGATGGTCTGTTCGGCCAGCTCGATCTGTGCTTCGAGCCTGGCTAATTCGTTCTTAAAACTGTCCCTCTCCTTCTGTACTTTGATGTGCTCGAAATGTTCCTTTACGATATCTGAATTGTCGATCAATCTCTCATATCATACGCGCTAATAGTATACGGAGAAAATTGAATGTTTGAGAATCGCCATGTGTTATCACCTTTGTCTCTCGATTGGATTTCTTCTTTCAACTGTTCGATCTGTTGATTCATGATCCTGAACTTTCGCTTCATCTCAGTGATCTCGTCTTGTGCCTCGATCAAATTCTTGCTGTACAAATTTCTGTCGCTTCGGACGGCCTCGTACAGATTCTGCTGCTGCTTCAACTTGGCCTCTCCCTCCGCAATCTTCTTCTGTAACTCGAATATATTCATCTCTCTCAGTTTGACTTCCTCCATCGATTGCAGGTACTTCTTCGTGGACTCGTTGGCTTCGGCGATATACTCTGCGATCTGCTTCTCTAGATCGTAGATGTTCTAAACTCGTGTCAGTCTGCAGATCGATCGATATCGCTGCCACCTTTCTCTGCTCTTGACACAGAGTCTTGTAAGCTTGCACTTCTTGCTCTAAATTGGCGCGAGTGCTATCGCTGATCTTGATCATGTCGGCTGTTCACTCGTCAGCCATTCACCATTCCCTCCAGTCTCACCTTGCTTATTCGACGAAGACGCCGCCTTCACGAGAGACTTGTTCAAGATGTCCCTCTCCCTCATCAGATCATCGTATCTCTTCTTCTCGATCTCAGACAATTTCTTGTAACCATCGATCTCCTTCTCTAACGATGAGATCTCCACTTTGAGTGATTCCTTTGAAGATTCGACCTCTTTGTGTTGTAGTTCGAGATTTTTTACTGCTCGATTCAGCTTCATTCTCTCTCTTCTCTTCACCTCGCTTCAACAAGTGGTCTTTGTAACGAGCGCTGTTGGTCTCCTTCAGCTCTAAACCGGATATCTCTTCCTCCTTGGCCTTCAATTCGACTTGTCTCTGAGAATTCTCCGCCAGCAGCTGCGTGTTGTTGCTGATCTGCTCCTCTAAATCTTGCTGTAGCTTCTGTGTCCTTTGATTGAGCGATTCATAATCCTTGAGAGCCTTCTCGGTGAGCGATTTCTGTTCCTTCAGCTGAAGTTCGAGACGCTGGATCCTCTCTTGTCCCTGTCCGATCTGCTGCTGCTTGCTCTTGATGTCTTGTTGCTTGTTCTCTATGCTCGCTTTCAACTCCTGACGAGACGGTGAGGACGTGGTGAAGGGAGAGACGGCCGCTCACCCTCAGCTCCTTCTCTAATAGATCCTTCCTGCGATGCTCCTTATCAATTTCATCTTGTTTACCCATCAATAAGTCTTTCATCGAGTGGATCTCGGCTTCCAAATCCAGCTTTTGGGACTCTAAACCGTGTACCTGTGGTGGTTGAGAGACCACACGTGAGGAAAGGCCGTCACCTTATCCATGAGCGAAGAGATGTCCGTACGAAGACCGGTGATCTGAGCGGCTTGACCGTCTCGATCTGTCACACGATGGTCAGGAGATCACGAGCCCTATGCGATCGACGTCACCTCTCGTCAGCTCCTCTTTGATCTTCAATAGTTCCTTAACAGAATGCTCCTGTCCTATGGATAGACCTGTGCCTTGTTCCACCAGTCGAGTCAAATTATTGATCTCCGTCTTCAGTTTGTGAATCGTCGAGTTAGCTTGTGACTCTTTCTCGTGTGATGCGTCGACCATCTTCCACGCTTTCTCTATTTCCTGCTCGGAGATTGATACCACAGACCTCAACTTCATCACACATCACCTTCTTCAACAGTCCAATCGTCTTCTGATCCTCTTGGGACAACTTTAAAGCCGTCTGGACTTTTGCTGCGTTGGATACGATTTCCGCATTGAGCTCGCGGCATCGTTTGATTAATCTCTTCTCACTCTCATGTGACTTCTTTAACGCTCGGTGCAACTTTTCGTATTCGACACGAAACTTCTCGAGAGATTTATCTCCAACGAGTTCAGACAGAACCTGTCGATATCAATCATCACGATTTGAAATCGCGATACATGTGCTGTTCGTGGCTCATAATATCGATTGTATGTCTCACCTCCTGAAACTCTTGTTCTAAGTCCTGAAAGGCGCTCGATTCGAAACCGAGCTCATCAAAGGCATCTTTCTTCTTCCCCTCCTGTACCTGGTCAATCAAATCGTCTGAACCACAGAAGAGTGACGCACCATCTTCGCGGACAACTGCCTTTGATATTTGACGCTCGCTGTTGAAGTCGGCTAATTTTAGAATCGGAGAATTCAACCGCATGATGATCAGATTTCTTTGTGTGGCTTCTGACGCTGTGACCATTCGAGGGATACGGTCACCTGTAGTTCGCGTGCATCCTTGTGTGGCTATCCCTGTTTGATGTGATTCACATCATATGCAGATGAGCTATCTCTATCGTTGCACGAACAACAATAGATGTACCAATATCACTGCAACAGACATCCATTGGTACGATTGAGCCGTGCGATGTATCATCCATGTCATTTGGTGATCGTACAGAGATGTTCAATTTATCAACAGACAGATATGATACATTCACGATTCTAGCGTTAAACGACTTCATTGGAATCCATCTCCCACTCACGAGATCTCGCCTGATCACGATCCTCGTTCTCGCTCGATGGAGCGTTGGTAGCCAAGGGTGAATATGTACTAATAGGGTGGTATTGCTGAGAACACAATTCCCTCGAGGAGAGGAACCGGTGAAGTTTACAGACTTACTGCGGCATCACGGTTAGCTACCGCGACTCTAAAATTGGACGATCGCATCACACACTTAAACGAAGCGAAAGGCTTCTCCAGCAGTGGAGCTCTCGCAACCCGCGGATCCTCACGAACACTCAAATCATCCCATGGTAATGAGGCCCTCCTTTCCTTCTCCGCGACGAGAGCATTCTGTCTAAGGCCTTAGACACAACACGACGTCATGCAGTTTAAAACTCATGGACTGCAAGAATGAATGTGAAAATGTGGATGATCTGCGGAACATATGACAGGGTCGTATGTATTTTCGGTTCCGCACTGCTGCGACCTGACACACGTGATTGAGCCCCTATCCCTATAGAACTTCGGTTCCTCTCGTTCATTCTCTCCCCTACCCAACAATGCGTCACGCATTTGTACTCTTAGCTCTCGTAGCTGTAACATCCGCCATCTTTAAGCAATACGATGTGTTCGATTATGTCGTCATCGGAGGAGGTGGTGCCGGAAGTCTTTTCGCTGCCAGGTGAGAGCTCCACGATGATGGCCCCCGTCTGAAACGTCACAGACTGTCTGAAAACCCCCAACGTAGTGTCCTCGTCTTAGAGCAAGGACCCAATGCGACATGTTACAAATGTGATAACACCGCCAACATGAACGACATCAACGACTTGTATACTTCCCACGGAGCCTCTCAGTTCACCACACCTCAAGCACCCGCCCAACGTAGTTTCGATCAGGTCAAGATGGCGTGGCCAGGAGGCAACACTCGCATCTACCAGGGTATATCTTACCCAGCTCATCCCAACGTCTACAAGTGAGTGAGACGTTCGCACTCCCATCTGATCGAGGGACAGCCAGTACCCCGCTGGACTCAGCTATGAGACCATGCTGCCCTACTACAGGAAGTACCAGGATCACTACTGCAATTACCTCAACCAGAGCGTGACCGGAATCTCTCCCGCCAGTGAGTGGCAGACATTGCAATTTGGACGTCGTGCTGATTCATCTGATAGACTGTACCAAATATCACGGATCTCGTGGAGGACCCATGGGCATCAGCCAACCTTGGAAGTCCTTCTCTGACTCCGCCTTCTTCAAAGGTATATGACATTACGAATCACGTCGCATCGATCGCTGACATTTCGAAAGACATGGTCGCCGACGCTTCCGAATTGGGAGTCACTTACCTCGCCGACGCCTGGAACGGTAAACATCTCTCACCCATCATCCATCGTCATATGACATCACATCACCTCCAAGTCATTCCATTCCATCTCCGCATCACCTTCTCATCTCTCTTTAGGTGATGACCAGAAGGCCACACCCAACCACATCTTCTACCAACAACTCTTCAGACACTCGGACAACCCCTCCGACGTCAACACCCCCCGCGTCCGCGAGTCCACCTACAGCGGCTACACCCCCCAACGCGTTCTGTCCCGCAGGAACTTGTCTTACAAGACCGAAGCTCAAGTCATCCGCATCATCTTCCGCGATGAGGTTGATCGTGGAGACTTCTTTGGAGTCAACGTTTTCGCCTTTCCCTTCACCCTCCAGCCTGCCAAGCAAGCCGTCGGTGTTCTGTACCAGAAGGGAGACGAGATCTACGCCGTATTTGCAAAGAGACAATTGGTCCTGGCTGCCGGCTGCCTTGGCAGCCCCAAATTGCTTCAGATCAGCGGTGTCGGTCCGGCCGACCTCTTGGCCTCCCTCGGCGTACCTCTCAGAGCCGATAACCCGTGAGTGGTGCAGATTTCTCGGAAGATTTACCGTCGACAGGTTTATTGGACAGAACTTGGCCGAGCAGCCTCTGTTTTCGGGAGTCTTTAAGACGAAGCTGCCTCTTAGTTTCACTCTCCAGAACTTTGGACGTGAGTCATCATCACCATCGAGATGATCATCATCTTTCGTCCATCATCACGATGATGTCATCTTTCATCCATCACCACCTCGATCACTCCGACATCACATCGCAACACCATCATCATCTGATCGTCTCACAGTCATCGGAACCATGCAGTTGACCAGCCCCCTCGCTCGTCATAACTACCCCGACATCCAGATCCAGCTCTTGCCCACCTTCCCCGTTCAGAACACCGAGGCCGTCGCTGGACTGTCTCCCCTCCAATTGGTGTACCCCCCTCAGCCTTACCCTCAGGACCCCAACGCTTTAGGCGCCGCGCCCATCTTGAACTTCATCATCATCAGAACTGACCCCGCCGCGAGAGGTTCGGTCAACATCACGGGTGAGTCACATAGACATACCGATAGATAGAGATGGATGATGACGATGATGCATCAGAGTCGATGAGAGATTCGAAAAAATAAAATAGAATAAAATCATTTCCGAAACCAGGATTGACACGACACGATAGGCACCAGCTACCGCTACAACCAGCAGTTGGACCTGGGATTTTCAACTGATTTCGGCACCTACGCCGGATCTGAAGACTACCAGGCCATGGCTTGGGCTCTCAACTACCTCCGTAGCAAGCTGGACAACAGCACCGCCTTCGGTAGAAAGTGGATCCAGACCGAGCTTGTGCCGGGACCCGCCCCCGCTGGAGGTTCTCAGGCATACACCGACCTCCTCGCCAACGCTTACGGCGTCGACCTCTCTTACCACCAGACTGGAGGAGTTAACTTGGGCAAGGCCACAGATCAGTTCGGTGAGTTTCAGATGATGATGGCGATGAGGCGATGGCTGATGAGAGGATAGGTAGCGTCAAGGGAGTGAGTGGAATCACCGTGTGTGACAACTCTGTTCAGCCTCACCCTCCCAACTTGAACCCCACTGGTGCCATGCTTGCTCTCTGCGAGTACGTTGCCGACAAATTGATCCAACGCACTTGAATCGATAAATGATCCTTGTTGTTTTATAGACGCTTGTTCGTATCATGTCGTGTGACATGTCAGTCACATCAACCCGCCACGATCTCATTTCAAGATCCGAATGAGCGATCAGAGTTCATCGGGTGTAGAGGCTCTCACCAACAGCACAGAGGATGCTCATTCAGAAGAGACCAGCTCACAACAGAGTGCCACGAAAAAACCGAGACAGTTACCCTCTTCTTGGACTGCAGACAGTCAAGTAATCATCCTCCTCCAAAGAAGAGCTGACGCGATCAGGAGGATGCTTTGGCAGCGTACATCATCGAGAAGAATGCACAGAAGTCAAATTTTGTCGGAGATGGTTCGACGATAGAGAGTTTAGAGAAGGCCACCCTCCCGATCACCACCGGTCGGATCGTTTGCTTCGATCTGGAGACGACGGGCTTCAGCAGTCAGGACAGGTTCGATGACGATAACATTTCACCATCTTGATACATCCGCAGGATCATCGAGATCGGTGCGACCGAGATCATCGATGGAAGAAAGACGAGAGTTCACTTTCGTTCGTATTGTCGGCCAACTCGTTTCCAATGCGATGCAAATGAGCAAGGTGATATGAAATTCCATCCTATCACACACCATGCTAAAACACGAGTCACATCCTCACACTGTGAAGGTCCCATCTTTTCGATCCATCGCATGGCTTTCGCAGCCCACAACTTGTCTGAATCATTCATCCAACGCGAAGATCCATCTGAAGTCGTCTTAAGGGACTTCATCGACTTCCTCTTTGGCGTCAAATTGCTCGTCGCTCACAATGCCGCTTTCGACACACGCATGCTCTTGAATGAACTGAACAAGTATTCCATATCTTTCGAAGAAGCCCCGAAAGTTTTCTGCACGCAGAGGTGCAGCAGATAGGGTCGCTCATTCTCTCACGCTGATATTTCTTTCAGTTTCTTCCGCAGCATTCGACCGGGCCAGCCCTATTCGCTGGGCGATTTAGCCAACCACTACGACGTGAACATCAACCGAACGGTCCACAGTGCCCTGACTGACGCCGAGCTGCTCGCCAACGTCTACGTGTCCATGCTCAACTCGGACATCGTGAAGAAGAGACTCGAATTAGAGGACAAACGTGCAAGGGTAATCCACACGGTCCCGCCTCAGTGAAATGTAGTATGAAATACCGGGTGTTTTACGTTTTATTCGAGAGGTCTATTTCATCTGATGCCACATCGTGCCCCTTAGAAGTATCCTTTGTGTCGTGGAGGGGGCACCTGTTCCCTCCTATTCACCACCTCAGTGAGAAGAGAGGTCGATGAAAATCCAAGTCGGAAAAGTGTTGAGACGGGGAGAAGCTCAAGCTCACTTCAAGCAGCCACAACTCCACGCACACGCACTCACATACGAACACGATGCCACTTACTGTGAGTATAGAGGTGGATGGGTGATGGTAGCTGATGGTGCGAAGGAATCACAGAGAGGATTTATGCGCGAGAGCGTTAGGATGAACATTTCGGAGGACTTGAAGAACTATCGACAGACTTTGAACGATCAAGCCCTTACCATGAGAAAGACGACTACCATTCAGACACAGTTCACTCCTCCCACATCTCCACCATCTGCCCCCGTCTCCAAGAAACTCTTATACTCCAGCCGATCATACGACCTGTCACAGAACGATGACTTGAAGAAGGTGACCATCATTCCCGTATCATTCTCACGAACTCACTCCATTGCAGGCTCTTGGCTCCACGAACACACCCATCAGACAGACGAAGAAGAAGCATGCAGCCCTCTTGAGCACCAGTCGTAGCTTTGCTGGAAACGACAGCCCCAATCTGAGGGGAATATGCGTCAGCTACAGTTTCGCCTCTTCACCATCTACATCTTCTACCACGAGCCCTTCATCTGCCTCACCTCTATCGGCTTCACCTGCTTCAACAGCGAAGGCACCATCTCAGAAGGGATTCGGACACAGCCGCAGTATGGGAGCGACATCATCCCCCAAAGGCAGCTTCTGGTGGTTGGAAGAGTAAACCCCATCTGAACATTAGATATCTCCACGCACAACAATCTCACCCTCACGGTTCAAAGAGCTCACACCAGCACACGATAACGAACGAATCATTATAAACTTGTACGACGACCCGAAATGTCTATCCATCTCATGCGAACATGTGATGTGCATCACGCCACAAAGAAGCATCACATCATAAGGAAACTTCACATCACAAGCAAACTTCACACCACAAAGAAACTTCACACCACAAAAGGCATCACATTAGAAAGAACATCTCATCAAACAAAAGACAGAAATCAACACCATTTATATTTCAAACCGGCTCGTGAGCCTGCCGGTGATGACAGAACCGACCACCATCACCGCCGCGAGTGTCCAAGGCCAATACGCGACCGGCTCATCGATATCGGGGTCTTCATCATCTTCATCTTCTGAATTGTGAAACTCGCTGCTGATGAGACGTTGCCACTGATCGGGCACGTGTTCTCTGACGTTGTGTGCAGGTTGCAGGAGGATCTTGAATTCTAGAGGTCCGTTCATGAGAGTGTCGCTGTCTGATGTGAGGAATGAGGTGTCTCATCGTCTCACCGATCGGTGGCCCAACTGAAGAGTCCTGCACCGGCTCCGTTGTGCTATGGACGTCTTAGAAGATGTGATGACGGTCGCGTCGTGATCGATGACACAACGCATGAGATGTCGATCGATGATGCCACGACGGTAATGATGATGGTGATGGTGACCAACTCACAAAGGGGTTCAATTCAATGATCAATATACGATCCCTGCCTATAAATAGATCCACCTGTTCCCCTCAGTTGCCTCACAACAATCTCACAGGCTCACCACATAGTTGTTATGGGTGAGTTTGTTCTTCAACTGCGTGTCGAAGAAGTGCAGGATCTTCTTCTGGATCTCTTCTTTCCGTGGTGCCAGATCAGGAAAGTGACACATGGAGAAATATTGTGTGATGGCATTCATTTGATTCTTACACACGAAGCACCGAAACTCCTGTGTCTCTCTTTAAAATCGATCGCGATGTGTTTTATTTCATTTGAATCTGACGCATCGTACGATATCGATAGAGATGTATGGACGATGTTTTGGGAGAAGATGTGAGTCATGAGGATGATCTACGGCACACGCATGGAAGAGAGTACATAGAAGAAGGAGACTCACCATCTCAGGTTTGTTGATGACCTCTTCTAACCACTCTCTGATGACCAACTTGGCCTCAAAGTGTTTCTCTCCGAATTGAATGCATTTGATGAGGTCTTCATATATACGCATGGACCTCGTCAGCACCTGATGTCATCCGCATGTGAGATGAGACGTAAGTCGAATCAACGGCACCTGCACTGCCTCTATACCCGAAGAAGTGACTAGACAGCGATTCGTTGCCTTGACGAACGCGATCGTTTCGTTGTTGTCGTCTCTTTCTTGTGGCTCTAACCTGGAGATCTCGCTGATGATGGCTTTTTTCACCGTCTGGCTCTGTGATGATAGTTCAATATTTGAATTTTGATTCGAGTGGGTGACCAGTGCTCACATTGAAATCGTAGATGGGTGCATCTTTCGGACTAATCGGGAGTCAGTGATGATAATTGAGGGTAATGGTGTTCACCTTCTCGTGTTGAGTTTGATGAAACATCTCCGATTGAAGTCGTTCTTGATGATCCAATCTAAGCGCACGGCCAGCTGCATCGTGTCATTTACAATCCATTAGACTTGTTGACGCATCCATTACCTTTTGTAATATGTCTCTCTCTTTCGAAAGATCCACTCCCGCTTGTCTCTTAGATAGAAAGACAGTGACGATCGATTGGGCCTCCTCGAAACTCAAATCGACCGTTTCAGTGCGAAATGTGTGTTCTCGCAGAGCATCATACCACGTGTTGATACTGAAAGACGCTTCATCGCGTCAGCCGCTGCAGTTGACTTCCTTCACCTTGATAATGTCTCCGTCGATAGAGTTCGACATCGCAAGGACGTATTCCGAGGTCTAAAATCTCTTGGTCTGTACCCTTTCAGTCTCTCTTCTAAGAGCGATCGTCGATCGTCTGGATGATGAGACGATGGTGCGAACATCACCTGACAATAGAAGATGACTGCGAAAGACCTCTCTCTGTATTCGAGGCGATGTGTAGTTTAGAGGGGGACTGCTGCTCCCATCCATCGGGTCAACGGCGTGATGTTCGGCCGTTGATAGAGTTGTAGATAAATATCCTCTCTTGTCGATTTTTTTGCGATCACATCACAGATCCCACATCATCAGAATCATCATGAGCTGGTTCACGAAGACAAACACTACGACGAAGGATGGAAACCCTTCCGCCGAAGACTGTCGATTGTTCAAAGATAACATGGACTTCATCATCTCGAATCTCAAATTCAGCCTGGTGCATCATGAGGCCAGAACGGATGGAACGATGATGGAAGCTTGGAAACAAGAGAAGACTATGTTGGAAGAGCAGATCAAGATCTTAGAACGTAGACCCAAAAATGTGGATTCCAGTGTCGAAGAGGTCACCGCCGAGCACATTCGAAGTGATTCCTACATCACTCCATCGTTGTCTGACACCGAAACAGGATATCAAAATGCACTCGTGGACGTCAACAATCAGATGGACTCTGCTAAAGACACGAAAGAGTCACGTCGGTTAGAAGGTGAAAGACGCAGCTTCCAACGACGTCTCATCTTGCATCAGGTATGAGAGATATGCACAGAAACTTTGTTCGCAGTTTGGAAAGTCTCGTTCCTCTATTGAAAGAAAAATGCCCGAACGAAGACTGGACGAAGCCTCCCGCCCTTTGAATAGAATCCACTCGTCTCATCGCGATGCACCCTCTTACGTCCTCAATTTGATCTCCATGTCGATGTCGTCGAGTGTGAATCTGCCGAGCTCTCCCTTTCTATACTTATCGATGATGAACGCCGACGCCGTCTCCAAATTGTATTGTCCATCGGCAGTCTGGATCATCATCATCCACCATCGTAATCATCGCACCGTCCACTCACCATCATTCCTTGAGATTTTGCAATCGTGAGTAAGTTGTCGTTCGGATGCACGTCCACCTTTGGATCGATGCCCCACTCTTCGAGACAGTCTAAGGCATTCATCGTCTTCAACTTTTCGATGAGAAACTCTGCCACGGTTTGGGGGTGAACGATGACTGAATCGCGAATGGCTCGGGTCAAGATGAGGTTCAGACCTGATGAAGTGAGGTGATGATGATGATGGTATGATGTGAGATGATGATGATGGTATGATGTGAGATGATGATGATGGGAGGGTACACCTTTCTCTTGATCTTCGGTGTTGATGCGGGGCAGCATGATTCCTGGAGTGTCCACGAGGTAGCCGACGGGGTCTTCTGAAACCTGTAGAATATCAGATGATGTGATTGATGATGATGTGATTGATTATGTGATTACGAGGACGATCATCGTGATGAGAATGAAAAGTAGTCTCACTCGAAAGGCAGTGATGTGACGTGTGACTCCAGGTAAGGCCCCCGTCTTGACATTGTTCTTATGCGTGACACCAGAAGCTCTCCTCATGCGATTGATGATGGTACTCTTGCCCACATTGGGCACGCCCATGATCATCATGGAGTGGACGGATCGATAGTCCTCTTCTACGTTCTTTCCTCCTCCGATCGTCTGATGGCATGTCAATATCAAGACGATGATGATTCGATGGATTGTGATGTATGATGTGCATGTTGTCTTAAAATGATTCACTTGGTAGATCTGTCTCGTTGGTGCCTTTTTCTTTGGTGCGTCATTGATAGCAAAGCGGATGAGGTTCATGCAATCTTGATTCGTGTCGTTTGATGCTGAGAAGAATTTGACCAGCTGGCGATTCGATGTGTAAAAATCAGTGATTTTCTGTCTCTCTTGAGTCAAATGTTTTAGAATGAGATGGTACCTGTTCATTGGCTGGATCTGCCAGATCGGCTTTGTTGAAGATGATGATTCTCCTCTTCTTCTGTAACATCTGCTCTAGCGTCGTATTGATGGAAGAGAAGGGGATCTGAACGAGATTGAAGGAGACATACATCATCACGATCACACTTTGTGTGATTACAATTGTGATTTACAATAAAGGATACTCTAGCGTCCCTGACTTCGAAGACAGTGTCTATATACTTGAGACGTTGAGCCATCTCATGAGTCGCTTTCTCCATATGACCCGGATACCAGCTGATGCCACTCTCCATCTTGATGTTGCATCGCCCAACGGCGGTTCTTCCTGGTCGAAGGAGAGCGGAGATGGCTGCGCTCATGTCTAAACCCGATGTGATGTGATGTGTGGGTTGTAGAATGGGGTACGATGTGATGTGATGTTCAGCTGTACAGCTATGACATCCTTCCACTTCCCTGCCTTCTATGAATTACCACCAACGTTCACGTGAGCGTTCGTGCGATCGTCGTCAATGCAGTGGACTCATGTTGTGAAGATTACAGCCTGTGCTCAACACACGGAGGAAGCAGTTAGACATGTGGGCCGGTCTCGTATTAGATTACTGCAAGTATCACAAGAAGTATTCATTAGATCTCGAGGAAGAGTTGAGATCGAAAGATGGCCTCTTCCACAATCCAAGGATTGAACGTGATCGTCTCACCCTTTTTCATCTCGCTCACATTGTCATTCAAGGTCGACTCAATCAGGAAGGCATCCTGTCCATCTTTGACGAGATCGTCAGCAGAGGAAACGGAGAGTGGGAGACGAAAGAGAAGAAGAGATTGACGATCCACTGGAGGAAACCAGAAGAATGGGCATCCATGATATACCGATGGGTCAACGATAGAGGACAGACCGATGCCATCTTGACCCTCTATGAGATCCAACAAGGAGACGACTCCGCGGGAGAAGGTAGAAATATCCTCCTCCCTTACTCACGCTGACATCATCGTCTCAGAATTCCATGGTTTAGACACGAAAGTCCTCATCAAAGCTCTGACTTGCCTGGAGAAACAAAACAGAGCACAGATCTTCAGTGGTAACAACAACGAAGACTTGGGCGTCAAATTCTTCTCTGTCTGATAAAACAACTTTGACTCTTTTATTTATCTCTCACCAAGTGGACCCACCTCTCCCACGAAGTGATCGTGTTCAACTGCGACATCATCATCACGAGTCCATCTTCCATCACGATCTCGATGACATCTTCAAACTCACATCTTCCACGTTCTCCTCCGTGAAGAAGTTGGGCGGCGATCCCATTCCAAATTTGAACTTTTCTGGAGGCACTGCCGAGTCGATGTACCTTGTGATGATGAGCAAGCGCGATCGGCAGACGTATTCCTCACTGGATGAACTCTTCATCTTTTGTGATGGCTCTGAAGCAGTGGAGGGAATATTGTGAGCTCTCGCTCAACTCGATGCCACGTGTGAACATGTCGTCTAAGACTTCGATGAATTTCTTCTCGTTCTTGGCTCGCAAATGGAGGTCCAGCATGACCTCAAGCATGATCTTGTAATGATCGTTGGGGTCTAATCTCGAGTGAGAAGATGAGAAGAGTGAAACATATGAGAAGAAAGACGTGAAAAAAAAGACATCGAAAAAGTGAAAAATAAAAGTGAAAGAGGTGAGAAAAACGAAACATGTAAAGAGAAGTGAAGGACGTTGAAGAAAGTGAAAAAGAAAAGTGAAGGACACGAAAAAAGTGAAAGACATGAAAAAAGTGGAAGACATGAGAGAACGACTCACGATTCGCTGTCGTCCAATTTTCGTAGAGTAGAATAGCACCGTGATACGAGTCCATTTCGAGTGCAACACATCGGACCATCTGCATGTCGTGAGTGATCGCGATCATCTGATGATCACCGATGTGATCACATTGATGATGATCGTGATCCCATCGATGATCGCGATGACGATCACGAAGACGATCGCAGAACAATTTTTCACCGTCGTCCAAATGTTCAGTGGAAGTGATGCGTACTCCGTTCTCAACTCTTCCAACCACTTGATTGCCTGCGTCTCACCCTCAGCGATCTACAATTCACCAGCATCTCACCTCTTTCTTCATGCCCGTTCGACACAGAAACCGAACGAAACTCATCAACACGTTCGGATTCATCGCCTGGATCTGTTTCGATTGCAATCTGAGCTTGTAACTGGCCCCTCATCAGCCGATCACCTCACCGACTCACCCACTTTGTGTTGTAGATGTGCTCCCACAGAGATAGCTGATGGGAGTCCGATCGCTGCACGATGCATTCGAGGACGATCTCGAAGGTTTCCTTGCAGACGAGATCGTTTCTGATGACGCTCTTGAACCATTCTAAGATGTCCATGTCGACGTTGTAACGTAGAACGGCACATAGGACTTCGTGGGTGATGGGAAGACCTGGTTGGTGTTGGTCATGGCATGATGGTGATGGATCGTCAACGATCGATCGTCTGATGGGTGATCGATGGTGATGATGTGATGATCGCGATCAAGTTTGGTCATGCAGATGATCGGTGATGATGATCGATCGATGGATGATGATCATGGATGAAACAATGGACATCACCTCCATCCCGAATCAACTGTGCATATCTCATGACACTCTTCGGGTCGTGCTGCAGATACGAATACCTCATCCACTCCTGCAGAAACTTTAAATCCAAATAAAATCGAAACGTGAAATATCCTCACGATGTAATGAGCGACGGTGAGGCCTCCGGGCAAACGGCTCAATTCTTTGGTCCATTCATTCAACTGTTTCCATCAGCCACCACGATCTCGATCGTCTACAACGAGACATCACCTTGTCTTCGTCTCTCTGGTCGACGGCCCATCTCAGCATCAAAGTTCCAACGGCAGCATCAGGTTTGACCTGCATTCGTTCAATCTCTTTCGAAGAAATAAAACATGATACTTATTATCCTCCCACCTTGTACTGCCTCATGTGACTGATCGTGTTGCGAACTGGTCCGCCATCTTGCATCTGCACGAGGAGAACAGTGTGGTAGATGTTGGTAGAGATTTCGCCGCTGTCGGCGAGGGCCGTGAGATATTCGAGGACTTCGCTGGGTGTACCACTGTTCGAGTCACGGTCCCGACGTCTCTTTTTTCACGTCGGTGACTCACTTTGAAGGTTTGCAGAAGATGTGGAGGATGTTTTGGTGCATGCGTTCGCTCACTCTGATGCCTCTTCCGACCAGGTGATGATACCAGGTGATGAGTTCGTTGATCTGTCGCGCGTCATCGATCGGACGAGTGGATCGTGATGTGATGGTGCCACGATGTTGTGATGCGATGAGATATGATGAGATGTAGTGCGATATTGATGCAATGTTCGTGTTATGTGATGAGAGATGTGATGTGATGAGAGGATGTCTTACGTTCGGATGGATTTGACTCCAATAGTTAAAGATGGGCTCGAAATCATCCGAAGTCAACTGCGATATGGGTGTCGTCAACAGCTTGGCCACGAAATGACAATTGACCTTTCGCATCGTCAGACGATCCACATCATCGGGAGGAGACGAGCGGATCACCTCCAATGCTGCATTCTCATCGGTCAGCAACTGGGAAATGTTTTGATCGATGTCTGTCTTAAGCTTTGTGGCTTCGTATGGAGGAACTGTGGAGTCGTTACGACTTCAACTCATGTTGTCCCTCTCGATCGAATCGGTGGAATGGTCTCACATGTGTAGTTGCCGCGCAGAAATGCGAGTCGAAGGGGATCCTTATCTTGGACCGTAATGGGTTTCAATAGATCAGATATCGACGTCTGGTAATGTTTCAATTCCAAATCGTGCGATGTGATCACATCACCAGATCACATCGTGTGATCCTCCTTCACCTTGTCAGAAGGTCTGGTCCACCACTTGCTCTCACTCTCTGTAACTTCTGAGAGTAATCCCTCCTCTGACGTTACACCCGACAGACTTCGCATGCATCTTGACTCTTTACCGCCAATCTTCAGTGCATTGAACGGATGACGATTCAGCTGATCGATCAGCCGTCGATATCGCAGCATGACCCGTAAATTCAAAGAAGCATGTTGGTCAGGTGAGCTGCTGTTGTAGAGATGAGAAATTTGCATTCGATTGAAACCTAAGTCTTCTCCCCGCCCGCACAACCAGCAACACAGCCGAAGATCGAGCATGAGCCACGGTCACAATAACGGTCACGAGGGGGAAGACCCTGAGCTGGGTGAG
>MDYQ01000230.1:0-42251 GCA_003024175.1 Planoprotostelium fungivorum | reverse complement strand
TACATCTTCTCGAGATCAGCAGTGACTCGTTGTAGATAGACGTCCGCTAGAGCACCCCACTGTGCTCGGTTCTCCTCCATTTCTCTCTTTTTCGCCTGCAGTTTGGCGATGCTCTGAATGAACGAGTTGTACCGCGAGAGAGTTCGCACGACACCAGTGTGTAAGCCGTGCAACGTCAAGAAGAAAATCTAAATTTTTCTTCAACTTTCTCTTCAATTTTTTTGGAAATGAAAAGATATATTGGAGAAATGTGAAAATTCACCTCGGTGACAAAGGAAGGTGGCTCTGTAGAATTAGATGAAATTTCATCGACATATTTTGTTACGTCTTCTGGTGTGGCTCCCAGTCTCGTCTCTTCTTTGATCGATATCCTCTCGTTACGATTCATGTAACTGTTCACAATCTTTTGAAACTGTACCTCTCGTCAGATAGAAAAATCGTCGAAAACTCACGTTACGGTTGGTGGTAAAGGGAGAGCAGAACTTGAACAGAACGATGCACAAGTTCATGACGAAGCCTTCCGTGCTGATGGACTTTTCATCGTAATGCATCTTCGTCCGGTTGTAGTTTGACAGGACGGCCGCTGTGATCCAATCCAAAATCTTCTTCTTGCAGTGATCGTCCGTACGTAAACAATTTCTCAGAATCTGGTGGACACTATTCTGAGAAAAGTGTCAGAAATTTCGGAGGGGGTGAAAGTACCTGAACGTTGGATAATTGTGACCTTACGGTGTTGTAAGATGATTGTGCGTTGTTCAGTGTCATCTGTGTTGGATTGCGGAAATATTCTCGAACGTCTTCCTGTTTCACTCTCAGTCATGTTCACTCCTTGATCGAGAATGAAAACGGAAGCGGTAGATGATCATGACATGAGATGATGATGGTGGTGATGATGTCAGCGATGATGACAGTGATGATGGTGAGGGAGAACTCACGAGATCAACAGAGTAAGAGAAGAGTGGACCGAAGGCTGTCTTCTCCTGCATTTCTCTTCCGTTCAATCCATTGGGAAGAAATTCGGGTAGATCAACCAACTACAACCGGTCAGATCGAATTTTCCACCAAATTTCTCACCGCTTTCACAAACAGTGGATGGCTCGTCAAGACGGTCAATACCTTCACCCATTAATTTCCTCGAATATTCTATCTACAACTCACTTGCAGCCTTGGGTTGACTTCAACATCCAACAGCCTCTTTCCATTTTTCAATTTAGACGTCGCTGCACTCATGACCCACTGAAGAGATGTCTCCACGTCCGTCCCAAATTCCTGGTGGACCTGTACCATCAGTCCCAAAATTTCCCGCCAAAATCACCTTGAGTAACAGTTCGTTGGACAGTGGAAGTGAAGAGGGATCTCTCTCTACGATTTCCAGTAGGGCTTCTGGGTTAGATTGTACTGCTAAACCAGTGAAGCTGACGATGCTGCGGGAGCAATGCTCTTGAATGGTCGAAATAGAAGTCTGATAGACATGAGAAAAATTTGAAAAGAGTCAGGAGAAAATATTTCATTGATGAAATGGAAGTAAAAATTTCGTAGACTCTTCACCTCAGTATTTTTCTCAGCTTGGAGGCGCTTGTAACAGGAGTCAAAGTGTTCGATCTACAACGATTAATTTGCGTGAAAATTACACAGAAAGAATCACCTGCTGAACGGGAGACAGATTCATCGTGCTCTCTATGATGATGGGATCGATATCTACGTCAGAGAAAAAGTGTTCTGACTGCTCCTTCTTCTCCATGGCAATCTCTCTCAAGTATCTTCCCTGATTTCTTGTCTACAACGAGTCAATTCTTCCGAAAAACAGACGTACGGATCGTTTTCACCTCGTCTAAGCTGACGTGGAAGATGTTGCAGATGGACCTGTGATTTCTCTCTTCTGGTGTCAATCTGATCGGCTTGATCGGTGACTTTGTCGTTGTAGACGATGATTCAGCTGAGGATGGCTCGGTCGTTTGAGTTGGAGTCTCGGTGGGGGTATCGAGGAGTTCATCGGTGGAGGGGGCAGTGCTGGTTGGGGTGATGTCCTCCTGTAACGAGTTGAGAAGGATAACGGCAGTGAAACGAGTCGTTCGGTGAGGTGTTTCCTCGTTGGAGATTAATGATGAAGATGGATAATCACCTCCATTGGGGGAACGTCAGACCAGGACCTCGCCTTTGTTTTCGTTCCGTCTGGGTTGACGACCTCCTTGTCGAACATCAGAACCGAATGGGGTGAACATGTTATCAACTCACTTGGGTCTCAGTGGTCTCTTTCTGAGGCTCTCTCAACAGAGCCGGAGGAGATCTGTGATAAAGTTAGACGTTGAGGAGAATGTGTACCCGATGATCGTCATTACCTCTCGAATCTCTTCAGCCTGGCCTGTCGAATCTCTTCAGCATTGACTGTGGGGGTCGCGTCTGCGGAATTTGTGTCATCAACGGAAGAGTCCTTTTTCGGTCTCTGCTCGAGAGGATCAGTTGACTTTAAACTCTTTAGACAGAACGAAGTAGATGTTCTTCCGAGTGATTCATCTCGGCGAACGATCCTCCGAAAATGCAACAGATACGCACCTGCCAGAGGATGTATATCGCGCCAGCTACGAGTAGAATGACGGAGAAGACCCCTTTGGCTCCCCATCCTTCTGATTGGTCCATGATGATGTAGTTTTCGTCTGTTGTGATCGGCACTTGAGCTCGTCATTTTCCGCCACTTTTCTATCACTTCGCCACACGCTTCCTCCTCCATGTTTCCGCACACCAACACCCCAAACACTAACCGTTTCCGTTTGAATCGACTGACGTTCTCGGCTCGGTCCTCCTTAGACGAGTCAAACTTCTTCCCTCCTCTGTCAAAGAAAGTTGATGCACAGTCAAATCCACTCTTTTTCATTAAGAAATGCATCATTGAAGATGAAGCTGCAACGAGATTTAGAGGATGTCTATAGCGCCAGAGCTGCTGAAAAAGATTCGCGTTTCAACGAACGAATTGAAATTACGCCGATTTTCTTTCTTCCAGGAATTTTGATCAACGATAACATCCATCACACACGCATGGAAGACGACTTGAACCTGAACCAACCGACACCAGGTATCCGTATCAGTCCCACTATCAAGACCGAAGCGAACGGAGTAAAGAATGCTCCTCCCGTGAAGAGAGAATCATCCATCGCCGTCGTGGATCTCGAAGACGATAGTGTCTTAAATACACCCGTACCATTCGTCAATTTACCCAATGCAAGAGCTGTGAAGGCGGAGAGGAAGTCAACATCACCACCAATTGGGTCAGTGCCTCCCATTCAACCCCATTATGCCGTAAAGAGTTCAGTCATGCCTCCCTCTCAACTTCCACCTGCTCGTCAGAGGAAGAGTAGGGTCAAACCAAAGGTAGAGCCCACTCGAGTCAATGCAGTTCAATCGACAACACCCATCGACCTCACTAATGTTCCGGGATTTCCACCGTTTACCAACACACCACCATTACCATCGAATCCCATGATGTTCCAAAACCACAATCTTCCACCGGCTTCGAATCTGAACATGGTGAACAACAACAACTTCATGGGTCTTCCTCTCGCCCCCGCTCAACCTGCATCCAACACTTACGCACCCGTCGATGCGTCGTCATATGGACAAGCGGCACCCAGCGTGGCAGTGAAGAGTCAAAATCGAAAACGGCGTGCATCTCCTTCAGAGGATCATCATCAACCGAAACGACCTCACCACGCTCCACAGCCAGTCATCCCACCATCATCACAAGCGAGAGAGCAACAACACGTTCCTCCCTTGGTAGAAGTGAAGGTTCTACCTGCCGCCCCTCTCAACGAGTGACTCCATCAGCTTCGAATCATCGCTGATGATGCACACAGTGGACCTCGCGATTCTGTCAATCTGGCTTACACGAATAACGAAGGTGACGATATCGCGTTGGAGGCATCACAACAAGATGAGAGATCGGTGCAGGCGGCACAGGTGATGATCATCAGAGTTGATCGGAGACAAATTCTCACCCGTACAGCTGTTCAATCAACAAGCGACGAGAAACTTCGATACGATGGAAGAGATGGAGGCACCACCGGAGCTGACAGTGAAGTTGGAGCCGTACCAGAAACAGGCGCTGCATTGGATGGTCAAACAGGAGTCGGGAACCGTCTCGAACCAGAGGTGAAAATTCAAGATCGTTCATCATCATCACGATGACCATCGTCTAACGATCGATATCTCTCATCCGATCACACGATCGGCATCACGATGATCGTGATCATCACATCATCATCGTGATCGTGATGATCATCACACCACGTTCAAATCTCACGCTTGAACAGAGCCGGAATCTTAGCCGATGAGATGGGTCTCGGCAAGACCGTCGAGATGATCTCCCTCCTCCTCGCTCAACGATCAGAAGACCCAGACAGGAAGACCACCCTCATCATCTGTCCACTCAGCACACTCTCTCAGTGGCAGCAGGAGATCGAGAAGAAGACACAGCCCGGTACATTTCAAGTGCTCGTGTACTACGACGAGAGACCCACCCGAATGAGAATCCTCATGGCGTGAGTGGACGTCTCGTTGTAGATCGGACAATGATTGTCGTAGGAACGACATCGTCTTGACCACGTACGGTGTCGTTCGGGCGCAGTACTTTGGTGAAGACGAACAGAACGGTATTCTCTTCCAGGCAAATTGGTTCCGAGTGGTGTTGGATGAAGCTCACATGATCAAGACTTTCAAGTCCAAGTGAGAATTGTCGATGGATTCGCACGGCCTTCTATCAAGTAACGTGGGCTGAATGGAAACAGAACGGCAAAGTCAGCTTTCGAATTGAAAGCGAAGAGGAGGTGGGCTATGACGGGTACACCCATTCAGAATAACCTGAGGGACATGTGGTCTCTGTTGAGGTGATGAATATCATATCACTCACACGTCACGAAGGATGTTCTGACCAATGAAACAGATTCATCAGAGATACGAACGCAGGCAGCGTGCAAGAATTCAACCGAATGTGTGAGTTGATGCTGAGCGATTCGAATTCATCTGCGGGGGGTATCGGGAAACTGAGACAGATGTTCTACATGTGAGTCATCACGATGCATTCGAATGGACACTTATTCTTCAGGTACCTACTCAGGAGGACGAAGACACAGAAGATAAGAGGAAAGACCGTCTTGGAATTACCACCCATTGAGATCACCGTGAGGCATCTGGTGAGACGATCTACAACGATGTAGATGCTCACGGACGTCACAGAAACCCACCCCCGACGAGAAATTATTTTACGTCGCCGTCAACGAACAAGTGAGTCCCAAATCCGTCCCAAATCATTGACTCGTTGTAGTGCGTCGACCTGGCCCGCGCCTTCGCCAAGAAAAACACCATACTGAAGAACATGATGGTTTTCTTCGAACTCCTCACACGATTGAGACAGACCAGTGACAGCAACCTTCTCATGCTGAAGACGATGACTGGACGTAAAGAGGACAAGTGGAAGGGAAATTACGGACAACCCGTGGAAGTCCGTAACGACATGCTTGCCAGGTGATCAGTCGAAAAAAGGCGGGAAATTGACTGTACCAGTCTACGCCGTGGAGATTATGCGTCGGTGAATCAACTGATGCAGGGACTTCACAGCAATCGGTGTTGGCTGTGCATCGAAGAGTTAGAGGCAGACGTTCATCAAACACAGTGCGGCCACGTATACTGTCTAAGCTGCTACGAGAGATGGTTCGATAATGTCGAAGGAAGGAACGAGTACTCTGACTGTCCTCGCTGCTCTGATTTGCATCAGAGTGAGTGATGATCTTCTCATCTGTTTCTCAGACGAGACAGGTACGGAGAATGCATCACCTGATGCAGATGTGGCATCGTCACAGAATGTGGGACAAGGTGAGATTCAAACGATCGACCCGTCTCATTAAATTGATCTGTTGACCAGATTTTGCTGCAAGAATTGAGAGGTACATCCACAGGGCTGCAGAGGAGGAGGAGAGGATCAAGAATGACCCCGAGGATGAAATGGTAGCGAATCAACAGGAGGTGGGAGGTCGAGAGTGGTAGGTTGTAGACTGACGTGGGTCTCAGTCGGACTACCCGAATATACCCGACAAATGGTTCATGTATGATGACCCAGAGAAGGGACAGACGGACATCAAGTGCACAAAATTGATGGGTCTGATACAGGAATTGGAGATGGAGAGACAGAAAGATCCCAATACAAAGTCTGTCGTCTTCAGTAACTTCACCATGGTAAACATCTCATCACATGATCACATCACATGATCACATCACATGATCACATCACATGATCACATCATGAATCGACTGACCGATGAGACAGTTCTTGGACATGATCGAAGTGGTCTTGGAAAATGCCGGAATCCACTACGCTCGATTGGACGGTCGAATGCCCATGATGGAGAGAGAGAGGAACATCCACGCCTTCAAGACCGAACCCACCATCACCGTCATCCTCGTGTCCATCCGAGCTGGAGGTGTCGGTCTCAACCTCACCGTGGCCACTCGTGTCTACATCATGGATCCCTGGTGAGATCTCATCGACGATTTGACGGTACATTTACAATTGACATAGGTGGAACCCAGCGGTGGAGAGACAGGCCATGGACAGAGTTCATCGATACGGACAAGATAGACCAGTGAAAGTGGTACAGTTTGTTGTGAGAGACACGGTGGAGGAGGGCATCATTGATATCCAGAATACAAAGAAGGAGATTGCAATGTCGGTGTTGGGGGATGTGGAGTACAATGGAGACATGAGGTTGAACATCAGGGACATCAGGAGATTGTTCAGAATGATGTGATAAAGAGGTGGAATGTATGTGTTGTCTTTGTATCTGTTAGTGCAATGATCTTGATGACTTTCTTGTCTGACCCTTGTAACCATTCCACACAATCATGATTTTGGGACCTGTGGATATTATTACCAAATAAACTATGAGAAACTATGGAGCTGGAGTCAATGGGAAGAGATACTCTTAGAACAATTCTCAACAGTGATGTGACAAGAAGTTCAGTGCATGAAAGTATAGCGGCCCCGTTTGAAAAACAATTGATGTGAAAATCATTACATGTTGAAGCTCCCAAGCATCATTCTATGTACGGAACGTCCGGACGAAAAAACAAATTACACCAGCGTGTAGCCCATGTGTCTCTCTACCTGGAAAAAGTGTGAAAACTGACCTGCTACCCTCCCTAAGATTTGACATGCCCCTCTGGTCATAACTTTTGGGACTCCATGGAACCAGGGGGTCAGACCCTTTCTGACCCACATCATCCTGATTCAGTCAGATGCACCAGATGCCCTAATTTTGGCGTACAAGCTATTATGTCAGTTTCTACCTCATGGAAGATGGCAAGCAGCACTTTTGCATGGGGTCTTTTCTTTCTTTCTTTACATCATGACAATCTTTGCAGAGATATGCTTACAGTTTTGTTGACAGCATCATTTGTGAAATGTGATGCAAGTTCTGTATGTGCTAACTCCTTCCTGGTATGACAACTGTCAAGGATGGGAGGGATGCTCACAACCACAGTAGCAGTTGAGGTCAAGAAGAGGCATATTGTAAGAGGATACATCAATATGTATTATATTACAAGTATACAAAGTATTTATGTATAAAAGGTACAAAGACTTGAACTGACAGCTGAAGTCAATTTCCTCTTCTTCTTTCCCAAGAGCAGATCATCAAAAGAAGAACTTCTGTGCCTCTTGACTCTCTTGTACAGCAATGCAGGTGTCCCGTACCTGTCTGTGATCTCCACAGCCTTGCCTGCGCTGATGCCCACCAATTGCATCAATTGCTTTGTGAGCACATCCCTCACGCTCAAGTTTTTTGATTTACTTGCCGCAGAGCTGAATTCTGAGAACGTCAAGTTGGTCATGTGCTGTGTCTTTCCCTTTGTGATGTTGCTCTGCAGGTGACTGGTCATTCCTGCAAGATAATTTGCAGTGTCTTCTTCACTCGTGCTACGCTGGGTCGAATGAGACGATGAAATATACATCGCCTCACGTGAATGAAAAAGTTGTCAACGCATTGGGTCTTGAGGAGTGCGTGTTCGAAACCTGCGTATCGAGCATCTGTTGTGTTTAAACCTGATTCAAACGGTCAATCTGATGCATGTGATGATGTGGATGGAACGTGATGTGGATGGAACGTGATGTGGATGTAGAATCGATGACATTGTGATGTGATCAGATACCTTCTGCAAGATAAATGATGTTGGTGACGCCACATTTCTTCAATCGAAACTTCTGCTCCTTGTATCGGCCATCTTCCACGGATGCCGCCAGGTCCTCCATCTACGCGGGATCAGTCGATATCGATCTTTATCTTCACCTTCTTTCTCTCCACGATGTAATTCAACACGATCTCTTCTTCTCCACCATCAGGTGACCGAGCGATCCACATGAAATCCCCCAATTCTAAACTTCTCTTCTCCACCTATTCGAATGAGTCTGTCGTCATCGTATAAGCATGATCCACTCTCACCTTCACGTCTAATTTCTTCAGACCTGTCGATGTTTTAGAGACGTCAAGGTGGAGCGTGTACTCACAGTTGAAGACACCCTTCAATTCGTCTCCTCTGATCTCGCGAATGTCAACAATCAACACCTCACTTTGTCAATTCGATTCACTTCCGTCCATTTGAACTCACCACTTCCCACGAGGTGACATCTCTCTCCGATGAAGAAGACACTTCGGGTTGTCTCATCGCAGAGGTGTCATCCTGCGCATCGTCATCATCACGATCGTGATGATCATCGTGATCGCGATCAGCATCGGTGATCACCTCACCTCTTGACTTTCTCTGCTCGTGCGTCTCCCCTGCTTGCTCTGAGGTGATAACATTGGGAGAAGGTCTGCGGATGACATCTTTCCCTTCGTAGCGTACAACTCCCTCGACAGATCCAATCCAGTCTCTGTGAGAGAGAATCTGGGTGGCGATCCTTCTTTCACCACGAGTTCTTTCTTGATCAACGTGTTGATGCTGGAAGTGAAATAATCTGAGTGTGTCGGTCCATGGTGATCAGAGATCGACATCATTGTGATGATGAGATGATCATCATCGCCACGATGGATCACTCACTCTGTGTACCCATGGGAGTGTCTGAGAAGGGCTGTGACGTCTCCACGATCTGCTTCTTAGACATGAATCCCGTGTGCTCCTCCAATAGAGTGTCCTCGAACATGCAGATGAGAACGGCCCAGGCTCCACTGCGGAAGGCGGGACAATAGCCGGCCCTATCGATCGTCAGTTGGCTCGTTGTAGACGGTCATCACTTTTTCCCGCCCGATTTCTTCCTCGGTCTCTGTGTGAGGTTGACTGTCTCCACTTCTTCCTCTCTGGACAGGTGGGTGACGTTGGTCACGGAGATATTGTGGGAGCGCGTCTCATTCGTTTGCGACCTGTTCAGCTCCACGACGGTGCTGGTCAGTCGGTAGTTGTTCTGTAGAACTGGTGGCGCGGTCGAGCTGACGTAATGGTTTGAGGTGCTTGGGAGTAGAGTGATCGGCTGCGTTGATGATGCATGATGGGCGGGCTGAGATGATGGTCGGTCCTTCAATTTCTCTCCCTCCCTCTTCAATTGTTCCGATGCGATGAGAAGCGTGTGTCTATGGCCCGGTTTGATGATGCAACTGGGATCGATGTATTTCTCAAAGTGTTTCTCTTCCAGATGAGAACAGACCTGACGATGATGAGCACGAGGACCGTTAGCGCACGTAGATGTTCTCACCAGTAGATTGTCGTAGCCAGAGTCGATGAAGAGAGGAAGGTATTGACTCAGCTTGAGATCATCCAGCCATTCTTTCACGTCAGAGGGACATCGGTAACCTGAGAGGATGGGTGAGGAGAGATGTGATTCGAGGTGTCCACCATTCTGACTGCTGTAAGATTGGACGATCTGACTGTTCGATTGGCTGGATTGACTGGCGGGGGCGTTGGTGGTGATGAGGGTGTCTTGATTCTGAGATGATCCCATCTCTTCCAACAGCTGATCAATTGAGGCGGCGATCTTCGGACCTGAAAGGGTTCATGGAAGGCAATGATCATGACTCACCGATGCCGTTCAATTTAGTTGCTTCTTTGCCGCTTGTGATCACATCGGGATGATTTCTTATGCTCTGTATCGCCTGCGATAACGTGATGAACAAACGAGATCGACGCGACGGTGGTGATGTACCTTAGCGAATGTGGAGTATCTCTTGTCACCATAGCTCTGCGCCTGTTTCTCAGACTCGAGACGCTGAAGACCCTGCAAGAGTCTGGCGTTTCCCGGATTCTTCAGAGGTAGCGGGGGCATGAATCTCCCGCCTTCTTCTTTGCATGTATTCGAGGAAATGCGATGGTCGAGCTTTTCTACAACCAACAGATCACCTGCAGCATCACATCGCACCACCCCCGATGGAAACAGAGAGTGAGTTGTGTTGCCCGGAGACTGAATCCAACTGAAGCGAACAGGTGCAGACGATTTCCTCCGAAAGAAGGCCGCCATAAAAGAGGCATCTCTGCGGCAGCTGGCGAAGAGTTTCTTTCACTTTCAAAATGCCCTCTCTCGCGACACCAGCGTCGATCAACTGTGGGTGTTCGATGTATGAAGCGAACTGACATCACGCAGGACCCAGCTGTATGAGAGTACGTTATTGAGAGACCTTCAAATATTCGAATCGAGCGTACAAAAGACGAAATCCACACTCGAAATGTTGGGTCGACAAGAACAGGAAGACCGAGATCTCATCCAATCAAAATGTGACCCACCATCGTCGACATCCATCTTCCATCTCACCTCAACAGCGTCGACCATCGAGTCCCTCAAGCGGAATATAGGAGAACTCCAGGGTGTCTTAGCTCGTGAAGAGGAGTCCGTCAAGCATAAGGAAGAATACGAGCAGTTGTGCACCACCATCGAGACATTACCGAGTCGTCAAGTCACAGAGAAGTGATGATCTCTATTTGTGATGATTTCAATTGACAGATTGAAGGAACAATCAAGATATGGAAGAACAGATCCAGCGGATGATGCAAGAGGGAGAGATGCTGGAGGAGAAGATCAGTCTGCAGAAGAAACAATTTCACTTGTTCTTGTATTCGCTGGATCTACTCTGTGGGCCTCAGACAGAGGACAAGTCACACAAAATGGACATAGAATGAATGTATGACGTATGGCTTCATGTTCTTTGTGATGCATCTCAGCATCAGCTTGAGAGTTCAGCTTGTAGTGAAGATGTTGTGATAGACAAAATTGTAATTCAGCCGAAATCCAGCCTGTAGATAACTGGAAAAGAGAAGTGTTCTCTCCTGAGAATGACGGCGGTCCACCCACAGAGCAGGAGGAAGATTGAACTCAAAGAGCCGTTTTCGACGAGACGATAAACGAATTGGGGAATGTTTGGTTATGATCGAGGGAAGATCAGATGATTTCATACCTGGGTAACATTTGAAGATCATAGGTTATTCCATCAAGTTCGCTGCGACATCTCAAATCGTCGAAGAGAATCACATCAGAAAGAGCTCACTATGACTGACGAGGTGGGTTGACGATAAATTCTCCACGCTACATAGTGAACAAAAAACAAAGCTCACAACGTTATTATCCTTAAAGGACTGGTTTGCGTCCTCGCAAAATCTAACGGCTACATGCGCAATATCAACAGCAACATCTCATTCGCTGGTCGCAACCGTTGTATTTCATGCGGAGGGTAGTCTCCTCTCCTATCGCAGCAATTCATCAGGGACAAACTGTCACACACCATAAGGGATGGTGAATTGAATTATCAAGGGGCTCGCAGTCGTTTTTTCACTTCAGTAATGATTGGTTCTGTCACTTCCATCTGCAAAGCCAACAGCAACGAGAAGAAGAGGACAGAGGACTCTCAAAGGGGAGAAGGCAGGAACCTTGTCTGTTATAGAGGTCAAGTGTGGAATAGCAGAGACAGAGAGACCACCTGATGTGGCTGTGGCCACGCAGGATAGAACATTGGACATCGACTTTAGAAGGCATGTCTCGCCAATGCGCCACAATGTGAGCGACCAGATCAATACTGTTGTCTGATTGTGTAATGTCACACTGTTTGCAAATTCCTCATCCTCTTAATTTGATATCACTTTAAAGCTGAGCTCCCCATGTGTGATGTGGGCGTTGTCTGATATACATCACGATTATCGATCTACCAAGAAAGAAGCCCAACGAGATAAACATAGAGCTCAACGTTGGGGCATGCGATGTCTACCGTATATATAGTACCCACATTGCACGAATATCACATCGAATGTGGCATCTCAGACGTAAGTCATTGTTTAAATTTTGGTCTACGCGGACTGGAAAATAGCGTACATTGGCACTTACATCGGGAGGGTCATTGATGACAGTTTGCCCAGGTGTAGAATCACCAAAACAGAGACGCAATTCTTTGTATACAAAGCATGTAGTGAACAGACGCAAGAGAAACACGCTGCATTTCTAGCCCTCAAATTGCTGATAGGAGTAGTTGCACTGAGATGACGATTGATACAATTTGGGAATACTTCCGGAATATTCGCCTGCAGTGAAATGGATTTGTAGAGCTCCTCGAGAATGGCCATCATCACAAATACGAAATCAAACAAACAAACTTAGCACGCACAACATGAACAGGTATTCTATCGTCATACACAGAATCTGATCTCTCCTCAGAGGACATAACGCCGGAAAGATCTTGGTCAGAAAGGATCAACAGCCACCCACCGAGGGAGATTACATCTTGGAGGCTGACGTCCCCAAGCCTTTTCGCGTCTTGAAACGAGGTGTGCTCAGCTACTTCGAATTGTGTGATTCACACACTCAGGTTCCATGAGGACTATGGACTTCGTCCCGGGCAGAATCAACATCACGATCGACGATCATAGCCGCATCCTTTCATGGAACGTAGAAGGTGGTGAAGGTGGTGCCATGTAATGAGCCAATCGACCACCGAGTGGATAATAAGATTCAAGAAGTCCGCTTTCTTCTTCTCATTCTCCCCACCGCAGAGATCATTGTCTGAACGTGCGTGCATCTTTATTCAGCTGGCTCTCGATCGTTGTGCAGCGACCTCCCCTATTATAAAGATTTGTGTAGACATGACCTGAAACGATCCTTGATCAACTGCTTCTGCCTTACATGTGTGAAACAATAAAGACAATTGCCAGTACAGTGAATCAGCCATAGAGTGAGGCAGTCATTGTATTGCAATTGGCGTGATGGTCCGTTGTAGAAGTGCGCCTTTGTATGCACCACATCTGTGATCACATCGACCTACATTTAGTTGGTGTGATCGAAATCGAGCCCTCTTCTCGTAAGAGAATGTCAGAAGGCCATCATAACAGCACAATGGACTCCAATGAGAATGGACAATCGAACCGGTAATTCTTCATCGATTCTACTTCTCTACTGACATTCTTCAGGTCTAAAGATGAAGAGTTTATCAGAGATGAATACGGTCGTCTAGTTCCAGTCACTCGCGCTGCTGGGTGAGCCCATAAATCACATTTCACTTTGATGACCCTCTCCGTCAAACCAGACGATAGATGTTCCATTCGACAGTATATGAATTCGAATCACAATAATCATCTGGTTAATTGGAATGCAGAGAAAAGGAGAAAGAGAAAGAGAGAGATGCTCCCAAGGACTCATATCGTAAGCGAGAACGCTCAGAGCGAAGGTGAGATGAAAGACGTTGTCAAATCTGAAGAGCGTCAGAGATGAGAAGACCGAGAGTCCTAAACATCAATCGAAATCCACCCGAAGAGATGAACCGAGAAACAGCGACACACATCGCAAGGAGTGAGTCTACTTCATATTTCACGAACCAATCATTGACGTGCTCAGCATCAACGAACCCATGAACTTCACATCTTTCTCACGCGGCCGTGAGTCAGAGGCCGAAGAAGAATTGAAGAAGAAATACGAAGAGTACTGCAAGGAGTTCTACACTCCCCTACTGAAGCCCTTCTTCGATCAGCACCATCGAGACATGTGGATGATTGAAAGTTATCATCCAAAGACTATGGCGGACATCCAGAAGATATACAGAGCAGAGACGAAGGAGAGATATGAACAGTGGGAGAAGAAGGAGAGAACAGACGCAGAGTTATCTCTAGAAGGTGAACGGAAGGAAGAGATCGACATTGAGACGGAATCAGGTACAGGAATCGATGAGAAAGACATGAATGATGAAGGGTGAGCCCTCTCATCGTGATCATCACGTCGATCGCGATCTCGATGATCGCATCACTGACGGACAATGACAGCCGCCCTCACGTTATTTGCGTTCCAGATGTACCCAGAAGCATCGGTAGAGAGCATTTGTCACCTCTGTTCGAGCCGCTGAAGGGCTTCCTCTCCTTCACTTTCGAGGCCGCTCAGCCTGAACGAGGCTACGTGAGAGTGGCTCGAATTTTATTCGAAAAACGAAACGATGTCGACGAAGCTTGCACGGCCATCGCAGACATGAAGGTGGACGTTTCTCGTCGGATTTTATTTGATTTTAAAGTTAGATCGGAGAATTCACTTTCCGTCCGGTGATAGAGGAGAGGCTGAAGGGTGCAAGCGTCAGGGAGGCACCGAGTATCTCATCTACAACTGGCAGGATGGATCGGGATGCAGTTCAGATCAATCAATTGATCCACATGTTCGATACAAAGAGAGATATCAACGGAAATTCTGTCGTCTCATCACAAGCGACAAAAGTGAGTCACTTTTTTCACGCGAACGATCCACAAATATTCGACTTGATGATCGGGCTGAATGGACACAGTGGAGTGAGCTGGACAGACAGATCGATTACCTGAGGAGAGTTCATCTCTTCTGTTACTATTGCGGTCAGCAGTGGGAGGACAGCGAACAGATGCTACAAAAATGTGGAAGAAAACACGTTCGATCTACAACCAACCCATCCCACACCGACACGGAAGGATCCACCGACGTGGAAGTCGATGAAAACTGGACGAAATCTCTCGACGAACGCATTCGAAAATTGTTAGAAGAAAAATCCACTCTCGCGGACTCTGATGCGTACAAATCGAAGCAAGAGAGGTGAATAGAGAAGAAGGAATAACAGTTTGACACGGTTGTAGATGCATGGAGGAGTGTGAGAAGAGTAAGATCAAGGAAAGACCCGAGGGAGGTTACAAATGTGAGATCGAAGAGTGTCCGAAGGCTTTCTCCGCTCTCAATTTCATCCTCAAGCACGTTCAGACGAAACACGCCGATTTCCTGGAGAGAGGAAGACTTCAGGTGATTACACCCTCCCCTCTTTATTTTACAATCTTAATGTCTTTTCTCATTCATCAAATTGAACGAAGAGAGAACGCAAAACATCGTATTGATTCACTTTTAGTTTGAGCAGGACGTGTACTTTGAGAATTATCTAGGAGATCTCAATCGCATCGTTCCCAAGCCAGGAAGGTGAGTGAGACAAATACAACTCCACAGTCAACCGTAACGCAGGATCTACAATGCGACTTCAGCCACACGCGATCACAGCGATGGTGCGAGCAGAGACAAGACAAGGGAGAGAGATCGGTCGAGGTACGTTTATGTGACGTGTTACGAATTGAAGCTGAGAGAATGGCAGGGACAGAGGAGATCGAGACAGGAGGAGCAGCGGCCATCACGAGAGCTCCCTTCCAAAGGAGTATCTAGATCTGGATGCTATTTCTAGCAATGAACCGGTGACGCTGGATTACGCTCTACCCGTGAGGAAGAAGCCACGGTCATGAGAGACCTCCTGATGAATAGACGATACCAAAAGTCGAGAGCAGATGAGCTCGTGATGATGAATGCACCTCGAGTGACGTCTATGTTGCGTCCTCTGTTTCAATGCAGCATCGATGGAATCATCTGTGAAATTGCAACAGCAAATATTTGACAAATTATGGCGGGTCTACATCGGTTTCAAGGAAGACGCGGATAATATGTGTTAATTGAAATTAAGCGATCTCTCGGACACCTTCCCGAGCAGCTGAAGAAGAAACTCGTTACTCTCGCAGGAAGGTAGGACACAATCTGTGAAGTGAAAGTAGAAATTGAAGCATCAAGCGACGCATGACGATGCACGGACAATATGTCGCCGCGGAGATGCATTTATTGTAAAAGATGAAGATGGGCCAATGATACAGATATATTTCACCACAGCAGCAAAGACACAGAAGAGAAGATGGGAGTCGAGATACAAAATCTGTTACAGTCCGATCCCTTCGAGCTGTTACCCCAACAGAGACAAGAGATCATCCGCAAGTTGTCCAAAAAGTGAGCAGTGGGCTCGACCTCGCTGACATCGCAAGGCAGCCTGAAGTCACAGCTCTATTTGGAGATAATCATATCGGCTCGTGGGTTTACGACCCAGTGGGATGGTCTGCCCTTGTTGAAGAAGCAGGAAGGAGGACACCAGGAGAAGCTGCCATCTACGGCCTCATCAGTCTGATCTTAGGCCTCCTATTTGGAATCGTCATTCTTCCCCTGGCTCTCATCATCCTTCTCATTGTCCTCATCGCTCGGAGTTCTTCCAAGAGGTGAACCTCACTCCGTCGATGTCTTTGACAATCTTTGACCCTATCAGGATTCGCCCTGATCACCACAGCTGTGTGTTAGCTCGAGGCCTCTTGTATAGACTTGGACAACTCACTCCACTTCAGCCTGCGGCTGCCGCTCCCTGTATGGCCATGCATAATCTGATGGCTGTCCACCTCGACAGAAGACCGTTCCGTCACGACATGGTCAATGTGCTCACCATCACTCTGACTCACGTAGACAAGAAAATGAACCATCGATGTGAGTCGATCCAGGTGAGCTATCCTCGAAAAGATAGAGTCAACCTTACGATGGTTCAGGTACCCGTCCCTGACAACATGCTGCGCAACGTTATGTCTTGGATTCCCATTTTCGCACAAGGCTACACCGACGATGTCATCATAAACGTGGGACAGATCTTCCAGGTGAACGAATCATTACGTCCTCGCGAGTCTGACAATCACAGGCAACCGACACGGTCCATAAACAAGTAGCATATGGGGCTGCTCCAGAGTTTATTGCCGTGCAAGTGCCCCGTGTTGCACAGACCAATGAGGAGATCACAGTATGAGACGAATAAACACTCCATGATTATACTCGTGTTCCACCATGCACAAGAAGGAGATTGTTCTGAGGGACCGAAAGCAGGAGAGACGTCTCTCAACTATGTACACAATTTATTCAACTCCATCAAGATCTCCTCGTTATAATCCTTCTTCCCTTTCCCTCTCAAATCGATCACGGCCAACTTGTCGTTCTTCGGCTTCAACACAGTTCCCCTGCTCTCGTCATCCCCCATGCATTTCCATCTCCTCACATCATCGTGTTGACCAACAACCAGCCGATGTCTATGTCTATCTCACACACAGAGCGGTACACCTTGGCTGCCTCTTCTTGTATATCCTTCTCCACACCCCTCTCCATCCACTTCTGGCACGCACATCCTATCTCCCACAGTATCCCGTCTCGGAGAATGACATGAGAAAGTGAAGAGGAGAGACAACGGAGGGCTTCTCTCACGACTTGTCCTTCGTGTTTCGATTTTCTGGAATGTCTTCAGAGGTGATGGCGTCGTGATGATGAGTCACGTGGAAGATGATGAGTGGGTGATGATGTCACGCAGTGTTGGCCACAGGTCTTCCTTTAATCTGGTCACCATGAAATCTCCCGCCTGCTCGCAGATCGCAGTCGCGACGTTCAGCCCTCGCATCCGAACGTGTGGATCTCGATCCTATCCTCATCAGCGTCCACCCTCAAGACATCTCATTTCATCTCACGAGACGTCTCACCTTCCACTTTCTCTTCAATAGAGGCCACACGTCGTTGACTAGTGGTAAAAATCCTCCCGTCTCTTCTTCAGCCGCCAATTGTATAGAACTTCCCAGGGCCTCCAGGGCAGAGAAGACAACATCACGGTGACTGTCAATATGAGATACGTAAGTCATGGACGTGTCACCTGTCAGATAAAAAGTGCTTTGCCTTGGAGGCGATCTCTTCTGCGAAGAGTCGCGGAGATTTCTCTCGATTCGCTTTCCCGTGGGAAGCACGGATGATGCCCACGACACCACTGAGGATGTTGATGAAGGTCACCACCTATACCATGTCATCGTCTACAACGAGCCACGTCTCACCGTCTGTGGATCACTCCTCGCGTCGAGACGAACGAAGACGGAATCCAATGTGTCCTACCTCGTCAGCCTATCTCGGCTCGTTGTAGATGAACTCACCGCCAACAAGGGAGCCACCTGCTCGTATTGAAAATATTCTAAGATGCCCCTGAGTATCTGTGGTGTCCTCGGATAGCGATCCAAATGTTCCATCCTCTTACAGATGTTGTCCACGATGTAATCTGAATTGTCAGACATGAGCTGATGAGGTGAAGGTGTGTCTAAGGCCTGGGCCAGGCAGTGCAATGTCTTCCATGCGGTGTCTGTGATGTCCGTGTTGACATCTCCCAATTGCTCGCAGACGTTGTAGATGAGATCGGGCATCAGATCGTCCATCTGTGGAGGTGAGTGAAATTTCGATGAAAATTCGTACCATCTTGCCCTGGATGAGGGACAGCTGAGAGATGGTATCCATGACGAGGATGCGAACTAGTATCTGCGAATTCGCATCTGCGATGGTGCTGGTGGGAACATTCTGAGACCACAAGTGTTCCATGAACAGTGCATCCAGTACGCTTCGACTGTCCTCTTCGGAGAAACTATTCTTCCGTGAATGACAGCCCACACTGAAATCCCCACCAGTTCTCTCCCTTCTGCCTCGTTCCCACACCTTTGATCATCTACAACGAGTCAGGAATCATCCGTCTCTTCACCTACCCATTTGAACAAGAGCAGTGCCTCTCTGTGGCAATTGGACATGTTCTCATCGGTCAGAATGTTCAACATGTGATCCAGTAGACTCTGCAGATCGGCCACCCTACCCAGCGTGACACAGATGTTCTCGATAGCTTCTTCCACCTGTCAAGTCATCCACATTTTCTCATCATCTCATCATCACCTCTTCTGATCTGAAATGCGCAAAGTGCCATCTGCGAACAGAGGTACCCGTCTCCCTCAATTGGTCCGAGACTAATTTTCTCCTGACGGCTGGACCTCTGTGGGATGGATTGACGGTCACATCGTACAGTTCTAATTTGGATACGATCATCAAGCTAGAGACCAACAGATGCAGACAAGAGTCGATGAATGAATCGATCCACGTCTCTTCTGTCGACATGAAGTAGAGGTACCCCGATATCATCCTATGTCACTCATCAATCTTCGCGTGATGACTCGTTGTAGACGATGTTTGACGGAAGAATTGAAGCATCACTCTTCACCTGAGATGATTCAATATGCTCGTCTCTTCTGCTCCTCTGGTCATCGATGAGACATTCTTTAGCAATCTGTACATGTTCTCCTTCATCTCTCCTCTCAGTTCTATATCCACTGCAGGTGACAGCCTCTCCAGTGTCAGCCTCGTCTCTGTTTCGATCTGAGGCAGGGGATCGTTCACGAAGGAGAGAACGGATTCTAAAAATAGAACTCGGTCCTCCTTGAGAGATTCGATGTGGAGGGTGAACAATTTCGCGGAAGTTTCGACGAATTTCGAGCGAAAATTCGGTTTCTGAAGGACGAGAGGATTGTCTTTCATGATACCTTCTCTGCCGTAGATCTTCTTCAATACAATATCCACTCTGAACCAGTCCTGCATCATGTCATGATGGTGATCGATGACATCAGACGTCACTTCAGATGAGAGAGTGTGAGGGGATTGTGCCAGATTAGCTTTGGATATAGAATTCGTGAGACCTTCGAGGGCGGAGGAAAAGACCTGGATGTGAATCAGATGGATGATGATGTGGTGGATGAGACCTTTGATCCTTGTTTGAAATCACCAGTGAGCACGCGAAAGTATCCCGTGATGATTCCAGGAAAGAACTTTACGAAGATCTAATGATGGCTTTACTGAAGAACGAATGGAATGACGATGGATGAGTGATGATCGATCGACACCTCGGAGCGGAGGGGTGAACATATCTTATCCGTTAGATGCAATGATTTGAGTTTCAGTGACCGACTTCCGTCTGCGATGGAATAGTCTTTTAGTACAAAGATGATCTACCATGGTTCATCAGTGTTCATCCGATATAGACTTACTTGAGCCAATTGATGGGTGAGAGATATCTCATCGTCTTGAATTTCGTGGACGATCTGCTGTGTGATGGAGAAAGAGAATAGAGCATCCAAGCAATCGAGAACCAACTGGAATCATCAGCAGTGATCGGTTTCTCTGTAATCAAAGATGTTCGTACCTCCCTAATCTTCTCATCTGCGAAGGGCATATAGAAGCACATGGTTTCGATCACTGTCATACATTGCATTTCCGCCAACATGGGTGGCGGATAACCTTCGCTCCATCGTTTTACCTCCTGATAGACTTCATTCAGCAGTGTCTCTCGCAGATCTGAGCTGAGATCGAATCCCTTCTGTGCCTCAGATTTCAAACGAACGAGAGTGAGAAGAAGGTTTCGACTATTCGTAAGAGACGGAGAGCTCATGACGCTGTGCGATCGTTTTTACGGGATGTGATGTGGTGTATTGTAAAGGTTGTCACGTGATGCAATTTATCGAAGCAATTTTGTACGGTTCGTGATGATCAGACAGAACGAAGACGTTCTCATCTATTCAACATTCTAATTGAATCGAAGTTGATCGAGATTCATTGTTCATATCCTTTCATTGTTCATCGGTGTGATCACATCGGACGATCAAAAGTAGAAATCACCGTTCCGTTATGTATTTCAATCTCTTTCAAAAGTAACGATCCTTAGCTATGACTACACTCCTCTGTTTCTCGTAATGGTTAAATGGCAGTTGGCACGTACGTATAGACAAGCCTCTTGTTGTCTGCCGTCTTCACTTCGTTTCTGTACTTGTTCGATACAGTAACCGGTACTTCCACTTTTTCTCTGAATTCTGGCCTGGCGGGTACACTGACCACCAGAAGATTCTCAGAAATTTCTATGACTTTTCCCACGCGATCTCCAAAACAGACCAGTATACCTGATGTGGTCAATAAAGAGAATAAAACAGAATAAAATCGAATCACTCCACCTTGTCTGTGGAATTCACTTCCCTTGATCCAAACATCAATCTCTTGGTCCGTCCCACCCTGCGCGGGCTTCAAACCAATGACAGATGGTTTCTCTGATCTCTGTCAGACTACAACTGGCCACTCTGAATCCTCACCCTTCTGCTTGAGAGCCTTGTTGCTCTGCACGACAAACTTTCTCGATTGAATGGTCTCCGTGTACCGTTCACCCCCCACCGTCGTGTAGTTGACCGTGAACAAGAGACAGAACAGATCCGGCCCAGAGTTTTGTAAAACCTTGAGCGAAAACTCTGCGATGCACTTGAGATTGAGAGGCACTTCGAATTGTCCGTCTGCTGGCTCGAAGATCTTTCGGTTGGGGTCTAATTTTCTTCCCATACCGTCGACTAATTCGACTTGAACGGTTCCATCTGCAATCTTGGGCAGAGACGTGTTGCTCCTGTCTCCACAAGCTTCACGGGTGCAGATGATGAGGGGGTTGGGCGTGAGGTACCTGCGAGAGTCAATCTACAGAGTTGTAGACGAACAGACCTTCGTTCGGATTTGTACGATTTCCGTTGGTAGGCGTTGGGTTGATCTTTGAGGACGAAACGATTGGTTGCCGGAGTGATGCCTGGGGCGGCTGATGGAGCTGCAGCTCCAGTGGGAAGGGGGTTGGTGGGGGCAGGGGTGGCAGCGGGAGTGGGGGCTGCGTTGTTGGCGGCCGGTCGTGGGTAATAACCTATTCCACGTCACACATCGATTTGGAACAGTCGAAATCGGACTGTCGTCCGGCGACTCTGCGGAAAAGATCGCGAGTGTGGGGACGTAACGAGGTGATCATTTCTCACCTTCGTAACCAGGGTAAGACATGGGAGGTGGTACGACTGCGGCTTTCTTCTCTTCTGTGGGTTGTTCTACCGAATTGTGATTAGCATTGTAATTTCTCTCGTTGCGATTGTGTGATCTCTGTTCGGTGTAAGGAGAAGGAAAAGAAGGCAGGGGCTGATGAGCGGGAAATCCCATGGGTGATTGGGGGGCTGGGGAGGGTCAGGTGTCACGAATATTTGGTCCACATCTCACCTCCGGCCATCTGCATCATGGGAGCGATTCCCGCCAGATTTGCTCCCGCAACAGCCTGTCGCATGTATGCCTCGTTGTAGTACCCTGAGAAATGTCACGGAAAACTGATGGAAGACTCTCGTACCTGGCAGGCCCCAGGGAGAGAAGCTCCATATTGGGGGTACGGCTGATGGCGTTGGTGGACCGTTTGGAGGTAGCAAACGATTGAAAGGATCAGGTCCAGCACCAGCGCTATTCCACCCTTCCATCATGTGATGCTGTCATCACATCAGGAGATGAACGTGAGGGATGAAAGATGAGGACTCACCATGGAGGGGACTGGACCGAATGGAGGTGAAGAGAAGAGGACTTTTGTGGCTGACCTCTGATCCGGGAGGATGGGGGACAATGTTGCAGGGAAGTGATTACTCGCTTGATTTCGATTGTTGTTGTTCATCTCCTCCTCACTGCTCCTGTCGTCTGAGATGTAGTCAGATTCTGACTCTCGATTGGGTATGTGATTGGAGATGTTATGGCAGGTGTCATTTAACGGCTGAGTATCTCATTACCTTCTGAGTCTTCGCTCTTGGTTCTCTTTAGTCTGGGCTGCGGTAACGTTTCTGATGGTATAGGTTGAACAGGTGGAGGTACCATCAATATTCTTGGATCGTGGATGTTGTAAGGTAAAGCGTAGGGGTTAATGTGTGCCTGCGTCAGATACTGTCCATAGTGTTGATAAGCTTGAGCATGCATCCTGAAGATGTCAGTGGAAGGATTTGGGGAGGAAATCTTCACCGTTGCATTAACAGTGCTTGGTTGTCCATTGGACGTAACATTGCGGAAGGATCTGATAGGGGAGGAGGATATAAAGTATGGGGTGGTGGTGGTGAGGTGGAAGAAGACTCCTGCATGATGGGGACCTTCCATATCGTCAGTCTAATCGCCTATCAAGCCAACATACCTTGGCATGTGAACTCTGCATGTTCAGATGGTAGTCACCCACTCGTTGTATATTGCCAAGTTCTGGCCGTCGATGATCCGCTTCTGCTTCCCTTTGGTCGTGGAGCGTGAAGAGGTGAAAGCCCTCGAATGCTCCTTGGAAAACTGCCATATGATATTACGAACCTTCGCATATATTTCTCTACAAACAAAATACCGCGAAATAAACCCTACAGCTCCTCCTTATCGATATACGGCTGACTAAAGAGTACCAACGAATCCAACCCCTGCCTCAAACGCGAGCTGAGTGAGTAGCTTTTGATCGCGCAAAATATCGCGTTGGCATCGTATGTTCTATCATCCGAGCAACAACGAAGGACCATCGGGACCTCGTACACCGCGAGAGATACCTTTCAGAGGTCAGAAATGAAGGCAGTGCCACAGGTTCATCACAAGAGGGTCACGATCGTCATGAACCCGTCTCTTAATTCAAAGGACTTGGAGACTTGAGAGGGAAAGGTGTGTATCTCGTTGGAGCGTTTCTCGATAGGTACTCGCTGTCACGCAGAACATGCTCTCTATAACAAGAAGTTGTAACCCCACTCAACGTGGAGGATGTCTTTCTGTGGAAATCGTCCCCGTGTCCCACAAAACAAAAAGAATGCAAATCAGATCGAATGATCCTGTACGATTTGATGTGTTTATATGAGGATTTAGAAGTAAGCGAGTTCGTCAGATTCTGTCTTTCCTTCTTGGAGGCCGTGAACTGAATACTCGGCCTGCAGACTACGGAAGACTCTGACGTGGATAAATTCATTATCTCCAACCTGATGAACATCAGAAACCGTTTTCAATAATCTCCTCATTTGAGGTCGAATGCGTCACCTTGATCTTGATGAAATAGTTCATTCCAGCGACGACTTGTTTAGCATAAGAATGTGTTTGGTATGTGCTGAAAGTTCTGCTGGTCTTCTCTTCGACTTGACTCTTGACGCGGTTAGCCACATCGATGGCAGTGTCGTCGGCTGGCAAAACGTCGCTAACTCCTCCAGCTATAGACAATGAGCATCCTCGCACTTCTCGCAGAAGAATCTACTCACGAACGTTGTTGGGCATGGTTGTGTGTGATCTTCTGTTTGTGGTCTCCGCTGTGGATTGCGTCACTTCCTATTCATTGTTTTGGAATCTTGTGACGAATGACGGAGAAAGTTGAGCGAAACTTTCTTCGACAGCTGTCTGGGACAAGACTCTACCTTGGTCGATTTAGCCACAGACAGGGTGCTGTGAGGCTAAGTAAGCCATCAGCCTCTTTGCTAAAAACAGTTCTGTTCAGGCTCGACATTTCTGCCGGCGATTTATCTCAAAATATCCATTTCAACGGATGCTGTTTGTACCACATGCCCTAGTGGCCTTCTATCCACGATATAGTCACTCTAAGACACATAAATTCCAGATGAATGTATGTTTGTACGTCGCACACATGCAGACAACACGGGAGAAGAAAGCAGAAAACTCCGATAACCATGACAGCGGGGCCGTCGACGAAGCCAGAAGAAGCGCGTCGACACTCCGATATCGGTTGCTTCACAAGTAGAAATTGGACACACCTCATCTCAGGCTTCCTCGAAGGAGGCACAGAAGAAGAGAGAGAAGAAGAGTAAGAGGAGAAAGAAACGCAGAGGAAGAAAGGTGTCTTCCGATGTGTTCACTCAGAGCACCGCCAACAGACAACACCACCACAGACAGAACGTAGGATTGCAGAGAGTGCTGCGTTGGAGGACTGTATTCACGAAAAAGAAAGCGCTTCTCTTCGCGATAATGGTCTCTCTAATCTCCATTCTCGCCTCTCGCTTCGAGCAACAGACGACACATGTTTCACTCTTTCAATTCATTGAGAATATTCTGTTCGCACTGGACCGCCTACTCTACCGTTCAGAGGGCTATCAACAGATAGTGGAGCTATATCGATCTTCAACACTGCCATCATACGCCCAAGACTTTGGACTGTGGGAGATCATTGTATTATTCCTGTTTATAGCTGCCGCCATTACCTCTGGAAGAGTGGTCAATCGGTTGTGCGGTGCATACGGCAACCCAAGATTTCAACCCGTCATAACTCAATTGAGACACCCATCATGGTGAGTTCACATCCACATGATATTTCGAATGACAGACCACCGCCCATGATTTCATTGGACGTGACCTCACCTCTCGACAGGTCACCACGACTCATCACGATACGATCGTTATTCAGACGTCTATATCTCATTCAAGCACCGGCCATTTGGTTCGTGTGGCTGAGATTACGATTACAAGAACCCACCGCTCAGCTGCGAACGGTCTCTGGCATCGACGCCCCCTTCGACGCTCCCTTAGCCATCGAGGACATACAAGATGAGTTCATCCCTCTCGAACTGTTGGCTAGCCTGGGACCGAAAGGTGCACAACAGGAGTATTTCCAGGTGATTTTATTGTCTTTTATTCACCCTACTTAATGGAACATCTCTTCTCATCGCATCATCGTGGCCGACCTCTCTACAGATATTAGACGATTTCGGGCCTCTGTGGCAGTCATTCGTCCATTATCTCTTCCCCTTCGCCTCTCCCTTCTTTTCATCCCCCCAGCTGGCCCTCTTTGTCTTCCAATTTTACCTTCACCTCAGCTGGCCCGTTCTCTTCTTTCGATACAAGAAGGTGGGACCTGCTACCGCCGTGGCTTTTGGCGTTTGGGTTCTATTGAACTTCACCGTTCGTTCTTTCTGGTCGGTCAGCAGCGTAGGAGCCATCCTCTTATATCCTTATTTCGCCTGGATCACGACGGCTACGGCTCTCTCCTTCAACATTTGGGTCTTGAATCTCGTCAGAGGGGTGAGATGAGATGATGGAAGGTGGCGTCTGATGAGATGGACAGAAATTGGGGACCAACTCCGCACCCAACACACCGGTGATGACCAACACACCCGATTTGAGAGGGACACCTGTATTGGCCTCACCTTCCATCACCGTGAGTTCATCGCATGATGTGACGTCAGAGGTCTCACGCTCTTCCAGGGAGCTTCATTTCCATCTCAGATTGTGAAGTCGACGAGAGGTTGCCAAGTGCAGAACTACGCGGACGATGATGGCGAGAGTGGCTGCCTCAGGAGGAGGACCCTCTATGAACGCATCAGGAACTACTTTCGAGGGCGATGATGCTGCAACGCGATCGACAGAGAGCATGCGAAACATGTACNGTTGCCAAGTGCAGAACTACGCGGACGATGATGGCGAGAGTGGCTGCCTCAGGAGGAGGACCCTCTATGAGCGCATCAGGAACTACTTTCGAGGGCGATGATGCTGCAACGCGATCGACAGAGAGCATGCGAAACATGTACAAATGAATCGAAGAGTCGAGTTTGTTTTAGATTTTGGGATAAAACTTGTTGAACTCCTTCGTCGTGTTGGCGTCGGGATGGTTCTTCTTTAGCCATGAGAAGAGGTTGTCGCAGCCACCAATAAAGTCTTTGTCGTAATAGACAAAGGGACAGGTGGAATGGTTCTCTGCTCCCTTGAAGTTCTATGATGATATCAGATTACATGTGACTCCAGGTGTTTATCACGTGATGGGATGAATGACGAAGAGGATAAAGACTCACTGTACGATTCTTCGAGAGCCATTCTTGGAATTGTGGCTTTGGATCCAGTGCCTTCACATTGGCGGTGACTTTTCCCTCTCTGGCCAGACCATTTGCCATTCCTCCAGCACGCTGAAAGAAGGGGCAACTGGAGAAGCCGATAACGTTCAATACTCTAGACATGGTGACGTCGATGGTGATGTGATGATGGAATTACTCTGTCTGACGCGTGTGAAGAAATTTCATTTTACAACTCTGCTCCTGACGATCGTCATCACTCGTTCATCACTTCATCATCCTTATCGTAATTTCTGTCTTCACGCCGATACAACTAACGATTCATTAAACGGTGGAAAAACAGACGGCCATCAGCTCCATCTCCTCTACCTCGGACAACTCTCTGGATTGAAATCTCTTCTTCTGCTCTTGGTACCATTTCAATAGAAACTAACATCCTCTTCAGTTCAACAGACGACGAGTGTGAGTCAATCACATGGTCCTCTCTCGGAAGCCAGTGACCGTGCCTCTCCTTGTACTCTCTCAGACGTTCTATACCCTCTCGCCACGTCTTCACTCTCTTCGTCTTCTCCTTCTCTTCTCCTCTCCTCCTCTTCTTTGGTCTCTCTTCTGTCTCCTCTTGTTTCTTTGGTTTCCTTCCTCTCTTTCCTACTACGACTCCTCTCTTCTCTTCTCTGTGCTCTTCTGTCTTCTCTTCTTCCTTCTCTTCTATCTTCTCTTCTTCCATCTGTCTTGTCTTGTCTCCTGATTTCTCTCCTTCCTCCTCTTCTGTCTCCTTTCCTGTCTTGTCATCGCCTTCTGTCTTCTCTTCGCTCTTCTTCCAACTCTCTTCTGTCTTCTCTTCCTCATCTCTCGTCTCTCTTCTTGTCTCCCCTACTCTCTGTTCCCCTCTCTCCCTCTGTTCTTGTTCTCCACTCCTCATCTCCCCTTCTTGTATTTCTATTTCCGTTGGTGTCTGAGTATAGAATGGCATTCCATGCCCCTCTTCTGTTGTTCCGCTCTCGCGTCTCTCGTCTTTCGTGTGATCATCACCAACCGTTGTGGTGACTATTTCATCCTCTTCTTTCATTCAATGAGTTGATGTGTTCATGCATCTCATCTCACCACTTTGGGCTTGTGTCTGGAATTGGTGTGAGATGTTTACATCCTCCAATGACGATGAAGAGTTGGACAGGGTGGAGGTAATGGGTGTCTGATCGACTCTCTGAGAGTCAAAGATGACACTCTGTGTCATCTCTAAAGTGTGTGATGGAATAGAAGAATCGAGATGTTGTGTGATTGGCTGGTGCTGTGATGATTTAGATGTCGTTTGTCCCTCTTTTCTACCTGTTGTGAGCTAGGTGATATCAAAGGAGATCCGTGCAGCACTGATTCGAAATGAGAGGTGCAACTAACAAAAGAGCACGTGTCGTACCTCTATATCTCTCTGCCTTCCATTCGATCAGCTTTTCTTCTTCTGATTGTCTGTATGGTTCGAGATCGCTCAGATTGACTCTTATTGAGCTCTCCAAATCGTTTAATTCCGTCATCAACGCTTGGTAAGTTCTCTGCGCCTCCAATCTCCTTTCGTGCAATCGATTGAGCCGATTGTCGTGATCGACTCTCTTGATCTCGACGTCTATGACGATCTTGGACATCTGGTATCGATATTCATCTTCGATGTCCGTGTCATTCATGCCGTTGAAATTAATAATCACCATCGATGGTGAAACGATCTACACCTCCAATAGTGCGGGCTGCGAGACAGTCACACGGCTTTAATGTGAGGATTGAACAGAATGAAAAGACACCGAAGAGACTTCAACCTGAACGATGACATCTACCAAATGATCGTCACATACCTCCTTCACGTGAATCACATCAAGGCAAAAAAAGAAGATTATCAAAGACAGGAGAAGAACTACAAGAGCTCGAGAAGAGTTAGTAGAGCGTGGAGATTGATGTCGGACCGATGCATCACATTGGGTCGCCTTGAGCCCATCACGTCCGCCGTGATGCACGAGAACATGGAAGCACTGAAGCATCTATTAGTCTTGAGATTCCACAGGTGGAACCCCTCGACAGCCGCCATCGATTCGGCCATCTGCTATAAGAAAGCTCACGTCATGGAGGTCGGTCGGCTCTTCAATTGCGATTGACTTCAAAGAAGGTTCTTCTTGAACATCCATCCGTTGATCCATCCTCCAATGATAATGTTGCCATTCGAACGGCATCACGTGCTGGCGCCGAGAACATCGTGAGACTCCTCCTCATGGGTGAGGCTGATCCTTCGACTCCATCCGACCATCCATCAAGATTCACGAGTCGATCCATCCTCGAAAGACAATGAGCCCGTCCGTTTCGCATGTCTGTATGGAAGGAGTCTAGTTCTGTCTCATCTGCTGCAAGATGCAAGGGTGAACCCTGCAGTGAGATCCAATTTGTGCATTAGAGAGGCGGCAGCGGCGGGTCACACGGAGATCGTCTCCATGCTGATGAGAGATGAAAGGGTAGATGCAACTGCATGTGACCACATGGCAGCCAGGATGGCTGAGAGGAATGGACACGTTCAGACGTTGAGAAAACTGGTCGAAGAGTCTCACAGCGGTTGAAAGAAGCACCAGTGGATGATCGGCAACATAATGAGCATACTGTACAAAGAATGAATGAAAACTCCTTCTCTTTTCTACATCTACAAGCGATTCCGACAGGAGAAACTTCTGCACCAGTATCCATCGATGTCATTATCAACATATTCTCCCAGTGCAATCGACATGAGATCTAGTTTTGGTGATGTTAGTTCTCCTCTGATATCACCCTCTCCACATATTCCCGAAAAGAAGAATGATTGTGAGATTCTACCGGATCACAACTCATTCTGACCGATCCAGACGGCACAAACGGTTCAAGATCTTCATTCAGACCGACAGCCAGAGGGAGCTTGGACAAGAAGGTATGGATCTACTTTGCACTTCTCATGTTGATTCTGTCGGGTGTGTCTACCTTCATAAATTCTGTCACTGATCACATAAGCGCTCGTCGTGGCTCTTGCGTTAGGTAATTGGTATCGGAGCTCTCACCTCGACGCAATGACACACGAATACAAGTGGGTCAAATGGAACAGCAAAGGAATCGTCGTCTCTGCTGGAAGATGTGCGTCGCCCACTACATATCCACTTCTCCTCACATCGACAGATTGTCCAAAGTTCCAGATGAACAGCAGTCTGGCTTACACTTCGATTCACAACGTCAGGGCCACCGGTGCCTCCCACGTCTCCATCTTGGTCGACATCTATCAATCGAGTCCAAAGTGATCCATCTCATTTCGAATCATCCACCGACGACATGCAGCACCACCCACATCTACGAGAACAATCTCACACCCAATCGAGAACAATTAAAAGGTCTCATCCGACAGATCAAATCATACGGCATGAAGGTCAGTCTGAGGCCACAGATCGAGTTTGGAGAGAAGAGGATGACTTCTATGTCGGTGTCTTCACTGCAGAGCGGCCGTGGAGTCATCGGTGTCAATTTCACGCGGGAAGAACAGTGGAAGGAATGGTTCGGCAACTACACTCACATCATGAGGCAGTATGCATCTCTGTGTAAGAGGGAGTCGGTGGACTTGCTCGTCATCGGTGTGGGTTTGTCTGCCACGGGTGTGTCATCATCACCTCTCATCACGATGATGTTCTTCCATCTTGTTCTCTTCTATCTTTCCATTCTCTACCCTATCTTCTTCTCTCGTTTTATTTCCATCGGAGAGATTCAATCTATCTATATATACAGTATACAAATATATTTGATCTCCATCTGAAGAACAAACAGTGAAGAGGGGAGAATGGAATACACTCATTGAGACCCTGCGAGACGAATTAGGACCCTCCACCAACCTCACTTACGCCGCAGTCAGCGTGGGTTTCCCGCCTTTTTTCGTTGTCGACTGACGACATGACAGGGACTGGAGAGCCAAGTTCCTTGGTGGTGAGTGACATCCATCGGATGTGAAAATGATAGAGAAAAGGGATAAGCTCGACTACATCGGTGTAGACGGCGGTTTCGATATGCCAGATTCCGTGGCAGAGAGACAGGCCAAGTGGAACTACATCTTATACGATCGTAACGACAGTCTGTCTAAACTCCATCAACAACACGATCGTCAGGTGACATCACCGATCGCGATGACGAGATCAAAGTCATGATGGTGACCGTGACTTCAGGTCTTATTCACTTCGTTGGGTTACTGCAGCGGTAATTGTCCCGAGGGTCCGGAAGTCAATTTGACATCACAAGCCCAACGTTACGTCTCCGCCTTCGAGGTGATTTCGTCTCTGAGATATCTCGATGACATACGAAGGCGACGAGTGACATTCCTTGGCTAGAAGGTGTCTTCTTCTCTGGTTGGTCGGCTGATCCAACTTTCGGTGGACTGGAGAAGTGAGATTTGATGTCCGATTAAACCCTAAAACCTCGTTTAGTTACTGTACGACGCCGCAGTGGAAACCGGCCGAAGACGTCATCGGGAAGTGGTTCGGTGGTGCGAGGGACACGATCGATCCTGATTACGCTTCCGCTTGTCCTTGTGTTCTGTGAGACGCACGATCACTTCCTCTCGATGTATATAGAATGAGGAGAGGTTTGGAGAATAGAATAAATAGAGTGGCTTACCCAAGATGCACGTGATGTCATCTGATGATGTTAAGAGTAGAGGTCTTCACCGCGTCACTCCAATGGAGTGTTCTCTCGATCGATTTTTGATGATGATGGCGAGACGAGAGGATTCGGGAAATCTGCCGGACGATCAACGGAAGTCCGATCGGGGGACGAGGATGATACACAACCACGACACAATCTTCCTCTCCTCTATCCAGTCAAGTAATGCCTCTCGATTTCTCTCTTCACCTCTCCACATCCGCCGCACTCAACACATTGCCGCTCTGTACGCTCTCCTCATGACATCGCAACATTCCTAACCTTGTGAAAGGAATGAATTATGATCGCTTCCACTCGTATCAGCTCATATCGCCAACTGTTTTGAGCATAGCGCGATTGCCGGCATATGACTCATTCGTTTTGGTCATATCACTCTCCATACGAACAAAATACTTGTCTTCAACGCTACTGTCACAGCTGAGACACATCGCATCTCTGTGGGAGACACTCTTCGTCGTGATGTCTCAGCTGAGACACATCGCATGCGGGACAAAGAAGTCAAGTATGACAGACACATTTGATATGTGTCATGTCATCTTGTCGTCTACTCTATGGCAATATTTGCGACGCCAATTTGTGGAGCCGACTCAGATAGCACCTCACATGAAGCTCTTCCTCTTTATATCCGTTCTGGTGCAACTGTCCCTCGCTGATCTGCACTCCTCGTTTCAGTCTTTCTACCAGTCCACTGGAGGTGACGTCTTTAATGGACAACATCAAAGTTGAGAGGTGCAGGATCACAATGGGTAAATCGAGATGGATGGAACACAACCTCCGTTTGCACATACCACGGTATTTCATGCAATGATGGAGGGATGGTGGTGAACGTGTCACTGTCCAATAATAATCTCAATGGAGTCATCGACCCAGATTGGTTCGCAGGCCTCTCACAAGCCATCTCGATCAACCTATCTTCGAACGCTCTGAAGGGGAACGTTTCAGCCGCTTTCAGTTCCTTGTCCTCCCTCCAGTGGGCACCACCTTCTCATACGACATGATGTGACACAAACACAGAACATTAGACTTGTCCTACAACTCATTTGGGCTTGTGGAAGATGACCTCTGTGGGCCCTCTCTTTCTCGTCTCAACCTGAGAGGAAACAAGATATCTCTGCTCGGTGACCTGTCTTCCTGCCACATCACATCATTCGACATCTCCTTCAATCCTCTGCAAGAATCGTTCCAAGATGTGACGGAACATCTTCCACGAGGGGTGATGCAACTATTCCTCTCTGACTGTCGTCTATCTGGCCCGATGCAACCTCTCGCCTCTCTACAGAGATTGAGGTAAGAAGGCGTTCGAGGGTAAGGACGTGACACGGTGGTAGGGTGCTCGACGCCTCAGACAATACACCGTCTCAGCTGTTTACAGACATGTCCGCCTGCTTCAATCTCACATCTCTTACTTTATCTAACAACTTCGCTCCAGGAAAGCTCTCTGCTCTGTCCAATAACATGTGTGTGGTCCTACGAAATACATTGTGACATGAGCAGTAATCTTATCTCCATCACAATGGATAACAATCTCCTCTTTGGAGGCCTGGATCCCCTCTGTCAATTGCCTCGGCTGGTCTCGGTCCAATTTCACGGTGACGCGTCCATCACAGCACATCTCACCTCCAATCAGGTAATCAACTTCAAGGCACTCTCCCTCCTTGTCTCTCCCAATTGAAGAATCTCGCCTATCTCAATTGCTCAGTCAATCTCATCTCCGGGCCCATATTAGATTCCCTCTTCACTCTACCCAGGGTGCGTCGTCCATCATCGCATCGGTTCAACTGACGACGAGAGCAGATGGCGGCATTTGACTTGTCTTTCACGAGTCTCTCCGGACCTTTACCAAACAATATCACCAGCCCTCTCATCGTCTTAGGTCTTGGTGCGTGTCAACTGTCAGGAGTGATCCCTCCTTCTATCTGGGGCCTTAAAATGATCAAGATATTGGTGCTTGCGGGTGAGAAATTTAACGGAATATTCCCATCTACAACGATGCTGACGTCATCAGGTAATCAATTGGTGGGTGAGTTACCACCCGTGATCGATCTACCGAACGTGTTGGTGAATGATCTACAACGCTGTAGATGAGCTGAAAGTCACCAGCGTCTCTTCCTATCGGGTAATTTTCTCAACGGCAGTCTACCTACCCTCAACACCCCCTCTCTCTTGGCCTTAGGTCTAGATTTCAATCAGTTCTCAGGAAATATTCCAAACTCCACGTGTCAGAGCTTCATGATGACCGAGCTGAGCCTCAACTACAACTCCCTCTCTTCTGCCATTCCTGATTGTTTGGGTCACCTGCCTCGTCTGACCGTGAGTTACTCTCTAATACCTGAGATACAATGACGTATTCGTGTGGACTCACATGCGACAGTCTCTGAATCTGGCGGATAATGAATTGACGGGTGTCATTCCAGATTCGTTCAGGAATCTCGTTGTACTGACGACACTCTTGTTGAATCAGAATCAACTGAGTGGTAACCTCTCGTTGCTCTCGTCCCTCTCTTCTCTCGTCGAGCTTGATCTGGTGGGATATTTGACCTAGATTTCATCTAGATTTCGTGTGGATTTCATTGACGTCTGACTGATGATCGCAGAGCCAGAACGAGTTGGCGGGAGATATACCCAACGACCTCTCCTCATTGAAGAGTGTCGTTCGCTTCGATCTATCCAGAAACAAATTGAGTGGAAACTGCCCCGTAGAACAATTCGGGCAATTGAGGAATCTACAACGACTCGTGCTGAGCGACAACCAACTGCAAGGTGATTTTCATTATTCACATTATTCTTCCTCTTATAATGACGTCATCAGGTGGAGTACCTTGCTACGGTGTCAGTTTACAGTATCTGGACGTATCTCACAATCAACTCACGTCTATGGATGTCAGGTGTTACGATACAAACTACGCACTGCAGTATCTAGACATCTCTTGGAACGACATCTTATCCTCTGTGCCATTTGGCATGGCCAGCGGCAAAATTCAGGTGAATATCGAGTTGTAGATGGATGGATTGACTCCTTGTAGACAATGATCATCAATAACAATCGGATTTATGGTAATATGTTGTCTGGATTCAATTTTCGTTATTGGTTGCAATCGCTCGTCTACGTGGACATGTCAGTCAACGATTTGAATGGAGTGGTCATCTTTGGTCTCAATCAGTGCCAACAACTACAATATCTGTGAGTCGATCATCATCATCACCACCCTCACCACTCCCTTCTGCGACTCATGCTTGTAGAAATCTATCTCACAATGCATTCTCTGGTCCCATCCCTGACATCAAATTACCTTTCGTCACCGTCCTCGACTACTCCAACAACAATCTGACCGGTGATTTTCCCACGAGATCTCCATCGAATACTCCTTGACATCTCTGACAGGAGACGTACCGAACAACAATTCACCCCGCCTCAATTATTTCTCCGTCGCAAACAACCGATTGAGAGGAGAAATACCCACCAGCATCGGAAGCAACCCTTCCCTTCTCAATTGGCTCGATCTCTCTGGAAATGTTCTCGTTGGACAGGTGACAAGTGTAGAAGATCGATCTGATCGAATCGATAGGTTCCATCTGTGTTGGGGAAACTGGAGTTGCTGTCGCATCTGAACTTATCTGGCAACCAGCTGACAGGCTCTATACCCTCTTCCATAGGCGATCTGAGAGATTTAGATGTCATCGACATGTCTCGAAACTTTTTGGCGGGAAAATTTCCCGCGCTTCGATCGGACCCCAGCATCATCGATCTGAGTCATAATGCACTGGATGGCGATCTACAATGGCTCAGCACGGTGTCTTCACTCCGCTATTTAGACGTCAGTCACAATCAATTCAACGGAACGGTCGAACTGCTGTCACAGCAACTGAAGATCGTGGAGCTGTACGCAGAAGAGAATCAGTTGTACGGTGACATACCAGATCTATCTAGATGTGTATCACTCCAGCACATCAACATGTCTAGAAATATTCTGACGGGTAGCATCTATCCTTTCGGCTCCAACATCTCCACTCTAGATCTCAGCCATAATCGGTAGGATATCAAAACCATCTACAACTGACCATTCGCAGGTTGCGATTCGCAGATGCGCTCTCTCTACCCGCGAACACCTCCTGCGATCTTTCCTCCAATCAGCTCGAATGTCCTCTCCCCTGGAACATCTATCTCTTCTGCAACACCGCCTGTCTCGTCTACAACGACACCTCGACACAATTTCGTCTCCGTTTCGAAGGTACACCGGAACAATTCGACCGGAAGAATTTCCTGACGACATTATCCCTCCTGTCCAATGCAACGGTGGACCGTTTCAGTCTCTTGTCCGTCACATCCGGGAGCGTCATCACTGATATCAACGTATCCCCTCCCATCGATGATGCGCCCAATCAGGGTTCAGCTCAGAGGATCGTAGAACGATTGATGCGCACGACAAGGGAGGATCCATCAGCATTCAGTGCCAGGGGCATCGCAGTACTGGACGCCGTCTATCCCATACCTGCTCCATCCGTTTCCCACGAGCTGTCACCGGGTGCCGTGGCTGGGATCACCATAGCGACCGTGATCGTGGTGGTAGTCATCGTGGCGGTGGGGTTCATTCTGTTGAGGAGATACATACGAGGTCAAGTGAAGCTGAGGAGCACCGGGGTGGACATTGACCTGTCTAATTTGAACTTGGGAAATGCAAAGAAGAGCATCGTCGATCAAGAGGAATTGAGAGATCTCAAATTGATCGGATCCGGAGCGTATGGTGAGGACGAAGAGGCTGGTTGTAGATTGACGTGATCAGGTGTGGTGTACAGAGCGACGTTCAGAGACATCACGGTGGCCGTCAAGCAGGTGAAGGATGAATTCCAACGAAATTTCGAATGGAACTGATAGATGCGATAGATCAAGACAGAACACATCACGGAAGAGACTCTTCGAGAATTTCTGGGTGAAGTCTCTATCCTCCAGGGACTTCGCGCCCATCCGGTGAATTTGAAATTCAAATCGAGAGAGACTGAATGTGCGCAGAACGTCGTCATGTTCATGGGAGTGACGTTCCCACCTCAACCGCTGAGCATTGTGACTGAATTCTGCGAGGGTGGATGCCTATATCCGTACCTGCGATCAAAGACAGTTCCCTGGGAACAGAAATTCCAATTCATTCAGGGGATCGGTGTGTCATCTACAACGGTGTAGATCTGATTCTCTCAGCCTTGGGCATGCTCCACTTACACATGGAGAAGGTCATCCACAGAGATCTGGCCGTGAGGAACATCTTGTTGACCGCTCACCTTGTACCCAAAGTGGCCGATTTTGGAATGTCCAGAGAGCAGAAGGGAGACGATGCAGGCCAGACTCAGGTTAGATTCATCGAGAGACAAAGTGACGCGTTAACTTCTCACAGTCCATCATTGGTCCTCTCAAATGGATGGCACCTGAAGGTGACCCTCGCTGCCTGTGGATGTTTCATCTTATTGAAGATTAATTCTACAGCCATTCAGCAACAAGTCTATTCCACGAAATCAGACGTATTCAGCTTCGCCGTCGTTGTGTGGGAGATCGTGGCTGGTATGTGCTCCTTCTTGTTTTGAACTGAAGAGTTGTAGTCCGTGATCCATGGGAGGGAGTGAATCCAGTGGAGGCTGCCATCAACGTATCAACCAAAGGAGAGAGGATGTCTATTCCCTCAGACTGCGAACCCGGTATCTCCAAATTGATTTCACGTGGGTGGGAAGATTGGAAGATGAACTAACAAGATTAGAATGCTGGGAGCAAGAGACGAATGCCAGACCAAGCTTCAAAGAGATTGTACAGTATCTGGGCGTTGCGAGGAGCGATGAAATCAGATCTTTCGAGTCTGACCAGTCAAACGGATCACAACCCTCAACAGATCAGCAGGATAGTTATATGCCAGTCACGGTGACACAGATAAGATAGATAAAGTGATGCGAACAAAAAGTCTTTTTGCAACAACACCCCAGTGGAACCATAAAAATATGTATACCAGATCTATAGTTAATCATTTGGCACATCTACAACAGCATTCGTGGTCTAATGGTATGATGTCTGCCTTCCAAGCAGGCGAACCGGGTTCGATTCCCGGCGGATGCACATCCTTTTAATCTCTTCATATTTATTCTATTTCATTCTTTCTGATAGGATGTACAACTTCTTGCTCGGCAACTTCTTCACAAAGAGAAGAAGATGTGACGATCCTTTTGTTTTATTATGTACACTATTACAGTTGTGGGGGTTTAGGCTAGGCCGGACGTTCACTCTGTTTCACAACATGTTATCCTCAGATGAGTGTGTCGGGCATGCGCGTAGGTCTGTGAACTCTCTGAGGCTCGGCTCTGCTGGAGGTAGATTGTCTGGGCTTGGAAGGACGAGGTGGAACCTTCTGTGACTCAGCGTTACCGTTCACCTCACGATTCTTCTTCAGTTCCTGCTTCTCGGCTCTCCTCTGTATGTCCTTCCTTTTCCTATCATCACGGATCTTCTGTGATGCTCTCAATGTTTGCCGGGAATGGACCTTGTTCGTCTTGTCATTCTCGCCTCTTCCTTCTCCTCCCTTGCTCTCTCCCTTCTCACCTTCTCGACGAGATCCCTCATGTCTTTTGCTTCATATGATCCCAACACCTCCACGATACATCTCCTAGTCAATGAGTGCCATCGAGAGGCCACAGGCCATAACTTCCTGATGATATTCTCCTTCTCCTCACTCAGTCTCTCCTTCACGTAGACTGCAGAGCTGACTTGGAGATGCTTCTCTTGGTTGACCTGTCTCTGCGTCATTCTTTTCTCTTCTCTTCTCTCACATTTTTGGAGTTGATCTCTTGTACGTCGTCGTCGTTGATTCTGTACCAGCGATTGCCCCTCTTCACTTCGGCCACCCTACACATCCATCACATCAGAAGATGAACGATAGAGTACGAATAGATTCATGAAACATACCTGATCGTGTGCAGTCCTCTTCAGATAGATTGGAAGGACATCCGGACCTTCTCCCTTCATCGCTCGCGTCCTTGTCATTGAGTCCACCTTGCAGCTCTCGCATCGGCTGTATGAACCCTCTACATCAAAGTGATGATCCACCATCGTCTGTACATTCCTGTACGGTACGAACATTCCCCTCTCTCCGTTGGCGCAACTCATCTGGAACCCCTTCTCCCCCTCTTCTCTATTGTGTGTGCCTTGGCATGTCTGTGAATCAGATCAATCGGGTGATGTTCATCATCGCGTTCATCTTCACCTGACACGTGAAGATGGTATTGACTTTCACGTTGTGGACTAGTGAGAAACAAGAACCAGGAATGAGGATGGGCGTGATGGCATCCAAGGCTTCCCACATCACGCCCTGGATCTCTGAACTGTCTTGCTGAACGTTCCAGTCGTAATTCATGTTGATGGCCTTCAGGGCGTCCCAGATCTCCTATACCTTGTCAGCTCTATCTACAATCCATCTCACCAGGGGAATGTGTGTCGTCGCCTTTCTTTCTTGTTCGAGTTTTTGGATGTGCAGGAGGAGAGTCGACTGCCCCGGGGAGATGAAAGACATTCTGTAAGTCTACATACCATGAGCTACTCGTCCCCCTGCTTGACCTCCCGTACTGCTTCTGTTGTTTACGCGGACTGAAATTGTGACAAGTGAGTCGGGGTCTAAATGTGGGCAAGCCACGAGACAACTACACAAGAGGGACGACGAAATTTCTCAGAGACACCGACAACTCGTGTGTCTTTTTCTCTCCACATTTCTTTCGTTCCCCACACCTCATCACCTCATCGTTCGACTCTCATCACCTCAACGCAAGTACATATCAACACCGAACAATAGCAACGCGTACACAGTTCAACTCTACCTTTATTTAAGGTAAAGAGACGGCGTACTTTCCAAGCACAACAAAGTTGGGAGGCCTGTCACCGGGTCCGTGATGGAATCGATTCTTGAACAGAAAGGGACAAACGACTAAATGACTTTACTGAGGGCACAATTCGTGGATGGTACCCATCCTGATCATCATCTTGCGCAGGACAACTCTTAGATCCTTGCTCTGGTCACACAAGATGAGCTCACACAGTAGGGGATAGAGGCTACTCGTGTGTTTCTTCAACTGTTTCGTCTCAGCATCATCCCCTCTCTCTCACATCACCTGCTCGTCGTAGGTTTCCAACAGACCCTTGATGATCTGGATGATGATGTGATTGTAGACGGTGATGATCTTCTTGTTGTCCACTTTCACCGAAGCCGAATCACCGAATCTCTTCATGTAATCTGTGATGATCTCGGAACATTTCCTGCACACATTCAATCTCCATCATCAAACCATCAGCTCTCACGTGAATAATCTGGCCTCGGCCAGCTGATTTCGCTTGGCCGAATCCTTCTGCGTCTCTCCGTACATACGGAACAAAACTCTCAGGTAACAGGACACCGCCGTCGTCTCTTTCCTCAACATCAAGTCCACGAGACCTGTCTCTGTCAATCTACAACGATGTAGACGGATGATCACCGTATTTCTCGATGCGGATTCGGATGGTGGGATCGTGGTTGACTTGTCGACAGAAGGCGTAACATTTTTCTAAGCTGTCCAAGAGTGCGGAGAGGTGATCGGTGGTGAGGCTGAGATAGTGAGTGAAGGCGATCTCGTTGAGAGCTTCGATGAGGCCCAGTTGAACGGTGCACTTGCTTCTCAGTCCTTTGGCCGTGGTTACCATGGTGCTTCGGCTGCTGATGTCTTCCGTTCCTGTGTTCTATCTTTAGATCTCATGATGTGATGATGTGATGTGATGATGTGATGATGTGATGACATACCTTCAACGATGACAGGGGATGCAGGAGTGTCGCTGACGATCTTCTGAAAATCAGAAGAGTGAGAGGTCAATTCCACTGGGGAGTTGTTCTCCAAGATGTGAGATAACTTGGTGCAGACCAGAGTCCACATCTCTTCGTCGAATTTAGTTCCATTCGTCATCACCAATTGCAAGAAGCAAGTCGCCCCGATGCGAGCCAGACTCTCGTTCTCTACAACGATTGTCAGCCCCGTCAGCGGAATACGTAAAGTGAAATTTCGAATGGCTTACCTTGTAGGATGCAGCTGACCAGCAGGTTCAAAAATTCTCCGAGGAGGAAGGAAATGTCTACGAAAAATGCGGAGAAGAGCTCGATGAGAGAATTGAGAGCCAAGAGGCAGGTTGTAGTGAGCCACTCGTTGTCCTCCTTCAGCAAATCCGCCCCCCCTGCGTACCTTACGTTGTCGAATATGGGCAGCAGGACTCCGCGGAACATCAATTCCCAGAAATTTCGATTGAACATGGAGCCGTACGTCTCCAAGATGGTGAACAGAGATCTGAGAGCCCTGGGAAATCTCCATCAGATCTCCACGAAGGACAAGTGTGACTCACGAGGTTCTGATGTCAATGTGGGAGTGTCCCACGATACCAGATAGACCTGTCAGAACGGGGAACCATAGTGACAGGTGTCTGTCGTTCTCGGTGAAGACTACCTTTGGATTCGTGGGGGACACGGCTTCCACCGATACGATCTTCCCCTCGGCGAGATTCTTCGCACATTGGCTCAGGGAATCGATGGCTTTCAATCTGCGTTTCGATGTGAGATGATGGATGTGAAACTGTTTGGAAGACTCACGCGACGTCGATGAAAATGACACCGTTGCCGTAAGCGACGAGACAGTTGACACAATCGACAAAGAAGGAATCTGCGATCATGTGGAAGTACTTCTGATTGATCTCCTGCACCATGTCGAAAGCCAACCTCACGATGGCCTCTGTCCCACGTCACTCTCTACAACGTTGTAGATCCCACTCACCGTCGTGATCCGTTGCCGCCACCGTGAATACGACAAAGATGCTCTTCCAACCCGATCTGATGTTGTGCGATCGAGCCAAGACCATGTTGGATAGACATCGGATGACCATATCCCTGATGGCTACATCCGATTGATTGGCCATGATGAGTTCGAACGGCTTCAAGAATTCCTTCTGGAAGTGATAGTTGGCCAATTCCGTCTTCTCTAAAAACTTGAAGGCCAGTTGCTTCAGTGAATCGATGGCGTACATGGAGATGTGGGGGCTCTTGTCGCAGCCGACCTGACAGAGTGAGTGATGACGTCACGATTCGTCACACCTTTGTAAAGTGGGCCGCGAGGACGTTCCACACTCTCGACCACACGAGACGCACTCGGTTCATGTTGAAGTGTGCCAACTCGACCAATTTCTGCAGACTGAAAATTCGTGGATTTGCCGATGAAATCTCCTCGATGGAGACCTGACACAGGGCTTTCGTGAATTCTTCTATGGCAGTGGAATTCAGATTGACGCTGTTCGAGAATATCTTGTCGATGGCACCAGCGTTGATGTGTTCTGCAATCATCTGGGCGTTGGCCATCTCGTAATTGACCTGTCCCACATTTCAACTTAAGATCGAGGTCACGTGACCCACCTGCATGCTGACGGGTCTCTTGAGATCTCGCGTGGAAGCCGAGTTACGGCTGAGACCGGTGGACCCTCTCATGTCATCCGAATTGAAACGAGGAATGGCTTCAGTCGATGCACCGGATCCGACCAAGTGAAGCTGCTCTAGGATAGACATGCACTTTAAGATCTGCAGCCAGCTGTCGTGGAGGTAGTTTCCATCGGTGAGGGCGACGTCCATGAGGGTCTTGATGCTCTCGATGTTCTTTTGCTTCATCTCCTTTGACTGTTGGAGGAAGGTGAATTTGGTGACGGTGGTGACGAATGCGTTCCTCTCGGTGTCCATGTTGAAGGTGCAGCTGAGAGTGGTGTTCTGTCTCAATCCTTCCAGACACAACATGTACACCTT